>CP137677.1:28824376-28893854 GCA_037976565.1 Mesocentrotus franciscanus | reverse complement strand
CGACTCAAATCGACCGAATTAGGGCCATTGGTGTCTTGTAACAGTTACTAACCTTTTAGGTTGGTCTGTTCCTGTCTTAAATCCGGCTCCAAAGCATGCGATAACCGATTTTTTGTTTTGGTCATTGATTGAAAATCAGGCTATACACCAGTTCAACCAAGGAGACTAACATCACACCAAACCAAATCATATTACCCGGAATGGGCAAGAATCGGTCGGTTTGGAGTCGGTCTGGCGGTATAATACCAAATATATACCCCGGTCATTTTAAGGAGACCGACATAAGACCGAATAAAACATTAGATTACCCCGGATGGCCTATTAATCAGTCGAATTTGGGTCCGGTCTGGCGGTGTGCCCAATACATAGTCACACCATCGAGACCAACAAGAGATCGAACAGAACATCACATTACAATCGAAGGGGGAAGAATCGGACGGTTTGGAGTCAGTCTAGAGTCTGGTTTGCCCGTGTGACTGTGTAAGTTGTTAGTCGGTCTGGTGTCGGACTGGTGTCGGTCTCGTCGGTGTGACTGGGGTAATTGATATAAATACGAATGCATAGTCGATGTCACTTTGTCGCGTCAATAACAGTTCTCAAAATCTCACGCATGTCATATGTAAACATGGTCAATCAATAGTCCATTTTGATGTAATTTGTGCGTCTTAAAAAAAACACCTGGTGGTCGTACATGTCAACATATTTATTATTCCACTCTTTTTTGACATTTTAACTCTTAACCATTTTGAGAGAGTGTAGTTTTTTGTGACGCATTTATCAATTCTTAATTAGCTGCGATTCACTTGCAATCGAAGTGCAGCACCCTAACACGCCTAAGGATATTCCATGTGTCGATACGTATTTTAAAGTAACCCCCAAAGAACTATGACAGTTGATGCCTTATCTTTTCCATTAATCTCAATCTTTTAATCCACCCCCTTCTCACCGTGCATCTATTTACTTCTGGTGAATCTTATATCTCCCCAGTTCTATTACCGGTAATGAGCTTATAAAGGCAATGCGTTCCGGACTTGATTCGGCAGCATAAAATAATGCCTGTTGAACATAAAGCGTCATTTCGGATGTATCATTACCTGCGCTAATAAAGCGTGTAAAGACAATTACTACCAGCAATTCCAAGCAATGTGTGCCCTGTTCATTTTGCATTTACTTAGTGTACGAAATCACTTATACTTGGTGTGTTTAAGTCAGCGCTATCACTAACGCAGTCTTACGTCAAGGAAATGACGCATCATAATATGCAAACAGGCATAATGCGTGGCTTCGCGAAGGTACAAAAGGGGCATTCCGTGTCTATGGATTTCTCCTCGACAAGGTATCCGCCCTTGTTAATTGGGAACAAGGCGACTGGACTATACTTGGACATTATACATGTAAATTGTAAATGATCATGATGACGGGTATAATAGATACGGTCTTATTGCCCGAGGTGGGAACGAGTTGCAAATCAAATGGAAACGCTTCAGTGTCATTTTGAGAACTATCCTCTATAAGATTATTTATAACGGACACTGTTGCCATGGTTACTAATGAATTTATCGTGAACACCTCAAAATAAAACATCATTCCAATGAGTTTTTTACCCATGAAACCACAATTACACTCATTTTACCTTCCTAGGATCAGCACAGCTAGGCAATTGACACTTTATTTAGGAATACATAGAATTTGTTTACCCCTATATCTATACAACTGATCACGTCCAAAAAGGAAAATATCCAGGATTGGTAAATAATCAGCAAAATAGTACAATTAAACACCTTTTAATCGTCATCCATATACTGCAAACATCACTTTTGATATTGTTCAAACTAGTACTTTTGCTCGTTTGTGGGAAAATTTTACCATCAAACGCAAATAGGTTTTCTTGAAAATAAGCACTTACAGAAAGAGAAAATAATTAATCATCTTCACATCTTTTCATCAATTATCATCACATTATGTTTTTGACATGTCATGTATACAAACGACAAAGAAGATGCTTATGGCGAATAAACTACGTATTCTATTGCAGAAAGACTTCGCTTGATTTTGTACATATCAAACTCACTTTGTATTTGACACAAATTTGTTCATTGGGTTCAAAATAACACCCAACACGTCAACTTTTAACACATCAAGAATTATTGACACTCAACACGAATAGCCTCTTTTCTTCATTGCCATGGTTGCGTATTGATTTTTTTTTTGGAGCGTAGATTTAAAGAACATGGTTACAAATTCAAAGTTACCCTAATTTATTGATTTACCTATTCATTTTATTTACTTATTCATCCATCTGATGTTTTATTGAAACGTAATTTGTCTTCATTGAAACAGAATTGCGTTTAGTATTTTGCTTGGAGAGTAGATATGACGAAAACATACTTGTAGTTCAAGGTTCAAAGTTCAAGATTCAGAATTATCCTTATGTATTTATTCATTTTTATATTTACTTATTTATCAAATTTGTATTCAATATTTTATTGCTTTGATAAAATATATATGACCAGGTGGCATATCTATACCGGTATTTTACCATGCAGCCTATCATCAATAGTGCGGTGAATTAATAACAAATTATATTAAATGTCAACGGCTAATGTAAAAAAATGGAAATGTTACCAACAAATCAAATAATAACGTGAGTGTCTGGAAACCCTTGCAGAGGTATAGGTTTAGGACAGATGTATGAAAAAAGTGCATTTTGACTAAAACAAAACATGCTTGATCAAACTGATATACATTGTTTTACAGTGGGACATCGATTGCGTTTCCATTAGCATCTGAATGGGTGATAGTAGCGACAGCAACAGTTGGCGAACTATCCTTCTTTGAGTCCTGTACATTCGCATTGGCGTTCTTATTGGCTATGACCAAAGATGTGTCTTTGACCATCTTCTGATTCTGCTCGACTGAATTCTCGATGCTACTTCGGTGGTCCGAATGCGAAGGACGTGGTGTGGTGTTGAAACCATTGCCCAAACGTCCTCTAAGCCGCTCCTGACGGCTCGTGTTGCTCATGGCAGTATGGTCGTCGCTACTGTCCGCCTGCCGCATGGACAACCCTCGGCACTTGTAACAGAAGAGAATGGTCTTGAAGGCATTTCGGAAACTCCTATTCTGTGCGTAGATGATCGGATTCAGAGCACTGTTCACATACCCGAGCCATACCGCAAAGCTAAAGAGCGGAGGGGGCACGCAACGTTCGCAGAAGGGATCCACCACGTTCAAAATGAAAAATGGTAACCAACAGCCGATGAAGACACCGACTATGATGGCGAGAGTTTTCGTTGCTTTACGCTCTCGACGCATCGAACCCTGGGCCTTTTGTCCGTGCCCTGTATGCGCTGTCCCGTGTTGTTGTAGGCGGCGATTTGCCGCGCTTGTCTCCTCGCAACAATAAATATACGTGCATATGTATAACCTATGATAAATATGGGGATAAAGAAAGAAATGACCGATGATCCTAACGCGTACCACTGATTAATAATCAATACGCAAAATGTAGGTTCTTTGTAAAAAAACTCGAACTCCTCATCGTCTAAAGTATAATCTACGTGGATTCCCAACATAACTGGGAGCACACTTATAAGGAAAGACACAACCCACACGACGACAATTAAAATAATAGCGTTCGTGGCGTTCACTCGCTGGTAATAGCTGAAAGGTGATGTAATAGCCCAGTATCGGTCCAAAGAGATTAAGCATAAGTTTAAAATGGATGCCGTACAGAGCATAATATCAATCGAGATATAAAATCGACAGAAGACCTTCCCGAACGGCCAGTAGTCGCCAAGGACGATGAAACAGGCGTTGAAATCCATGACGAACATCGCGAGTAATAGGTCCGAGACCGCCAGGGAGACGATGAAGTAGTTGGTCACCGTGCGGAGTTTTCGGAAGACGAGGACGGATGCGATAACCAGCGCATTTCCACCGATGGCGAGTACGACAATGACATACAGGATGATACCGATGATGATGTACCCACCGAGACTATAGCCTCCTCCGCCACCGTCGTCTGTTCCGTTTGTTAAATTATTCGTCATGGTAACGATCTATATAAACAGTCCGAACAACAAATATCTAACAATGCTTTTAATGAATCAATCCACGACTTCACTTTGTAAACATACCTTAATAGTATGTGACCGCCTTTAATGTCATCCCTCACATTATCATGCGATGAAAGAGTAGAATCAAAGATTAAAATCAACTCGACAATCTTGTAAATGTACGCACCTCCTCCCTCAATTAGGCGGCGTCGAATCCAAAATTACCACGACAAGACGACTGCAGTTCACGTAAATGGGGCTCACACGCAATGCCGCTTTTTCTTGACGGGTTATTTTCATAGGATCCTTTTATCCATTTGTTGAGTTATCAATAACACCTCTCCTTGAAGACACGTTACGGAAACGCGGTCACCCATTTTATCATTTCTTTGGCCGCTAATGGATGTTCTGCCTCCAGCGAACGCTTCACGACTGTAGACAAAATCAAATTACAGGATAGGGCCTCGGTATACCCTCCCGGGCTGAACACCGTTGATCTAAATCCCCAAGAATGGTGTCATATCAGCCGAGTCTAAACTGAAACACAGATTGAATTCATTGGTCCTGTTTTTGGAGAAGTAATCATGGATCAAACTGATTCGGATGGTTATCCTCTTTACAGATGAAATCCACTGGTGAAAGTTTCTTGCTAACCACTCCTATATTCTCCAGCGAACCTTATTACCGTTTGCGCTTAATTCAAATCTTTGTTTGTTATAAACAAAATGTGAAACAATCCAATAAGACGATTTTCCCGTTGAATGATTCCTCCACTTCACGAATAAAAATGAAGCAGTGACTATAAATATATGAACAACAGCGTCAAACTCTGAAATTTAACCGTTCAGTTCAACTTCGATTGGCTTAAAAGGACGAGTATCCACATCGGTTTGCTCATATCCCAAATAAGAACCGCCGTCACCATGCAAGCAACGAGCGAAGACGGAGTACGTGTTCGCCGTGCGAGGTCTATCTCCTTCTATGAGCACACTCAAGATCAGATCACGTTTATAAAAGACTTCCAGCGAGCGCGTCCCACGGGCTTCAAGTCCCGTTTTTTTATTTTTACGAAGCTCCTTTCTCCCCTCGATAGACTTTCGCTGAATGGCGCGCACCTTTTGAGTAGCTGACGTACGTTCTTCTGTTAAGTTCACTGAAACGGTGTATTGTTTGGAAATTCAGGTAAATACTCTCGTTAAATGAACCCAAAGAATGGTTTGGAACTCCTTTGTTGTTGAAGGAGTTGGAGACGCGTTTCCTTTGATCTTCACCAACAACAAAAATAATCATTCAAGGTTTACATGAATATTAACACTTTATGATCGTTTCATCAAATTATTTTTCAGCTCGCTTTAATCACGTAAATCCAACTACGTTTAAAGACACAAACTCCATACAATCAAATCACTGATGATTATTTTTATGATATTGAGGTAACGAAAATATCAGACGTACGGTTGCGACAGCAATCTCCCAAATCGGATTATAAGTCAAACACAAAGTAGGTTTCCAATCTTTTTTAATCCAAGTAGAAAACTAAATAATGCCTTCGATTTGTGCCTTTTAATTTTATTTCCTTGTTGACTGCTCAGTAACGCTTGATAGGTTGGCATACCACAAAAGTTGCAATTGGTGTTCCCTGCTTGTCACTTATTAACACAAATTCGTGGATTGGCTGACCAAACGCATTACCATGGATGAAATACAAAACAAGTCACAATGAAGTGATTTGCGGTCAATGTTGACGAAATCGGATATGATAGTCAACAAGTTTAGTTAATTTGACGTTTAACATGCACAAATGTTGTTAAGACAGTCAGAAATAATCACATCAGCAATCATTCAATGACAGGGCAACCTTTATCACTTATACAAACCGCACATTAGACGATTGTCTGAATTTTCGTCACAAACATTTTCCCGCTCGAAAAGATGTAGTTTACCGGCGTAGATGTCAGTTACCAACAAAAAACAAAAACAAAAAAAATCGTCAAGAAATTTCACAGAAGTAATGCTTTCGTCACGCTTCTTTCAGGACTTCATTGACTATGATTTCGTCAGTGAATTTCACAGAAGTTGATTTCCTCGTGACTCTTTTTTTCTTCTCGCCGTCTCGGAATCCGATGCATCAACCCTAAAAACGATGATTCGTTGAACTAATCACCGGTTCGCACGTTAATAAATGATGATGCAGAGCCTTAATTCGTTCGCTTCAAACCAGTCGGGGAGCTTTAGAGTGTCTCTTGATGAACAGTGCGATCATCGGGATCAGAATACATTATCTAGAGGGTACCTTCCGAGCGACTCATCTCGTGATGTCCCCGCGAAGCAGTGAGCCTTTCTCTTTAATTAATTTTAAATTGAAGCAAGTCCCCAAACTTGTAGTGAAAGAATCAGTTATGCCGATCGAAACTTATGACCCATGCTCTATCTAAATAATGATGAACCTGCGAAACAGAGAATTCCACTTTAAACCGAATAAAATTGCAAGTCCTGAAACTTGTAGTGAATGATCCCGTTATGTAGATGATAAGATATGACTCCTGTTTTCAATGAAGTTCTTCTGATCATCAAACTTGAAGCGAAAGAACCCAATTATGCGGATAGAAAATTACAACTCCTGCTTTTAATAAAGCACTTCTAATCATCAACGACTTCGGATGTAAAACGGCGTATCGTCGCACTCGGCAGGCACAGCAGAGCGTGAAGCGATGCCGTTGTCGAAGCGGAAAATTGATTGAGCTTGGGGACCTTTAACTCTTTCCTCAAATCCTGTTTCGCCTTACTTCTGCATACCATGGCCCTCATGGATGGTCAAACTTCTGTGCTGTCTTGTCAAATGCCCGTTGTCGTGGTATCTTGGTGCCCCGGTGCAGCACCTAATCGGCAAATACGAATAAGAAGATAAAATGTCAGATTAAAGAATACAAATAAATAATCACACACCAACGTATACGTACGTTGGGATGCGTAGCTGAGCATAATCAACAAATCAGAAACGCTCTACCTTACGGTTTGTTGCAGATCAGCTGACTTTTAACCAACCGTGCAGCCAATCAGCTGCGGGAAAAGTAGATTAAGTATGGACGCTAATTTGCATAATAACAAGTGTGTTGGCCAATCAAGTGTCATGTTCCCAAGACATGCGCATGGTTGATTATGCATTTATTCTAAGTGGTTGTAGGAAGTAAGTTGAGTAGAGAAAGGAAAGAAGGTGGTCATCGCGAATTGTCTAAAATTAAATGACCGTGGAGACACTCTTGAAACAAGAAGAGCGCAACAAACTCAGAGAGAAAAACAGAGATATAGGAGAACAATTTAAGGAAACTTAAAAGAGAACGAATGAAATGCAATAAAGGAAAATCTTTGTGGATATTCTTATTCATTTTTATTCATACTTACAGTACTTAAAACTCAAGCAAAGTAATTTACGAATGTAAATTTTATCAAAACAGATTATGTCTATACAAAGTATTGAAATCAGACGAGAAAAAGGGTTATGTAGAAGTATAATCATCTCTTTCAATAGGACGTACGTGTAAATCTCATAAAACTTTGCAGTCACACCCGAAAGGCAATTATGAACATAATATAAAAAGATACCAAATTGTAAAAAAGTTGTATCGTTTTAATTTATTATCATTTCATTGTTAAACATATTTTTTCTCTCTTAATTTCCACAACCAGACATAGTTTGTTCATTTGAGTGAATGATAATAATCTCTTCATCTTTGTCCAGCAAAGGAAATATATTAGATTTACGAAAGAGAAATTATAGAAACACAGAGGAAATATAAACAGACAACGGTGAAATGAAAAGCGAGAGATATCATTGGGCAGAGGAGTGTATAGGGTAATGCAGAAACATGAACCAGCCAAACGTGTATAACGCGAATGGACACGACAAAAAAAAAAATACAAACTTAGGTTGATGAATTAAAGAAGTAGGAAGCACAGTCGTCTATATAGAGCTTAATGACACGAAAAGTAAATAAATGTTCAAGGCTGAGGGAGAATGAATATTACAATAAACAGTGATAAAGGAATGATTATTTGGAGTGGAGGAAGCATGCAGAGAGAATAAATTAGTGACCGAGACATTGGAGGATATAGAAAGAGGAGGTTAAGGAGGCTTAACCAGATAAAGAGACATGGAGGGAGAAGATGAAGAGAGAGAGAGAGAGAGAGAGAGAGAGAGAGAGAGAGAGAGAGGGTGGGGTGAAATATTGAGGAAAATAAGTAAGGAGGAGAGGTAGAGTGAGGAAGAAACAGAAACAGAGACAGACATACATAGGGAGAAAGAGAGAGAGAGAGAGAGAGAGAGAGAGAGAGAGAGAGAGATAGAGAGAGAGAGAGAGAGAGAGAGAGAGAGAGAGAGAGAGAGAGAGAGAGAGAGAGAGAGAGAGAGAGAGAATGGGAAAGTGAAGAGACTAAGGATGAACATTGGCGGTAGACCAATAACCGTTGGGAAATGATGCTTGGAAAAACTATGATAGAGCCTCGGGGATGGTACACGGAGGAAGCACCAACAAAGAAGCAACGAAAACAAAAAAACCCAAGGTAGACATCTTTATGACTGAGCATGTAGCCCAATAAGGACGAAATATCTTCAAGCAATTTCTCATTAAAGCATTAAAACATGAAAAATCAAAACAATACGAACCAAAACAAAAACATCTATGATATCGCCGTTTTCCTCGAATCATTGTATTGTATACTTGAAATTTTATAGGAACTTATCGTTTCTCCCATGGATGGACAGTGGCGTTAGCAT
Organism: Mesocentrotus franciscanus; assembly: GCA_037976565.1. Lineage (NCBI taxonomy): Eukaryota > Metazoa > Echinodermata > Echinoidea > Camarodonta > Strongylocentrotidae > Mesocentrotus > Mesocentrotus franciscanus. Next base: position 28,885,022 of record CP137677.1, on the reverse strand, counting down.
GGTTAGACAGCGGGAATGCGATGGAGATAGGTATCTTGTTTCTGCCAAATATTTACATGACCGGGAATTCACGAGAAACATGAAATGTTGACAACAACTTTAGTAATAGCAACGACAAAAAAAAGGTGGGGGGGGGGGAGAACCTGGGATAATACTTGTTGAATATATACCCATATCGTTCCACTTCTTTATCAGAAAAAACAAACATTTGCCAGGTATTTTTATGTCCTGTCCTTGATTTCTAATGCATTTTCATCATGTTCATGTAAATATCTGACAACAGCTCCAACAAATTGAGGCTATTAGATAACTTTCGAGAGGAATATTAGACAATCATCGCTCGTTATTTTTGAAGAAAAGGGCATGAGGTATTTTTTAGAGAACGACGGGAAAAAAATAAGAAGAATAAATGAAAATATTGAGAGAAAGAGAGAGAGAGAGAGAGAGGGATAGAGAGAGAGGGAGAGAGAGAGAGAGAGAGAGAGAGGGGGGGGGGTTAATATAGAAGGGGTTTGAGATCAACACTTTTGTTTTCAGATTCTGACAAGAAAGGTATATAGATGAAAATGGAACATGCTTATGGCAAATACTAAAGTGAAAATTCAGATCCCATTTCCACTATCCATGTCTTTCTGATATTGTTATCGTGCCATAGGGTGTGTGTATATATCTGCATTAAAAACTATTCAGGAGAGAACATTATTCCAAACCATCAGCCCACCGCAATAAAGAAGAGTCCTATCAATTGCCGCCCTAAGAAGGTCGTCCTTCAACGTCGAAGGAAGACCCACACCCCCACATCCCATCAATCTGACCCAGCACTGCAAGTCTTAAAATTTAATGGGTCCTGATGAATATTGATGAGCATGGGCAACTGACAATTTCCGGTTGCCTCAAAAGGGGGCTGAAAAAGGCCCTCTCTATCAACCCGATAGTTAATCTATAAGAAGAAAAAAAAGCAGGAGGGGGGGGCAATCTGCCCTCCTCCAAGGTTCCATATCGGTACTTTTATCCTTGGAGAGTGCTTTTTAAACGCAGCATCCTGAATTCCGATGAAGCGGGCTCTCTGCATCCCAACAGACGTTTAATTGACGAAAACGATGGAGCCCGCCTCGAATCGATACCACTTAGATACTTCATTGACGAGCCGTCAATTTTACTTTAATTTTATTTTTAAAGAAGGAAAGGGGGTAAACAAAAAAAGAGCGCGAGATTGTGAACTTCGTTACCTACATAGGTGAGGAGTTTTGTGTCCCGTTAAAACGTTCACTGACCCACCATCCCAACATGCCCATCTCATACACTTTAAACAAGTTGCGTGAAATTTTGACCCAACATCGGGTAAAAACGGAACATGCAATGTTTGTTGCGTTAAGTTCTAACTACTATTCGGTCATTTACTTAACATTGGGTACAATTTACCGAATATTGGGTAAGATTTCACCCAACAAACACGTACGTCCTCTTTAAACCAATTTGAGGCAAAAACAACAACTTGTTTTAGAGTGTAAGATCGTGTGATTTTATAGGATGTTTAGAAAGAAGAGTTTTGCTAATATTTTTCAGGAAGATCTACTTTCACTTTTCAGGCAGTCACCAATGATCACCGTGGAATTATTACATGAAAACGGTAGGCCGATATGAGATTCTCGGAGCCACTGTGATACACTTTCCGTGACACGTTTTGTCGAGATTGTGTTCACATTTTAATTGTGTAGACAATGGTTAGGATATAAGGATAATGGTATAAAACAAATGCTCCAATCTTCTTTAAAAAATAGGTGAGGCCAAGCAAAGGAAAATATATTCCTCAAAAAGGATACATGGCATTGTCTTATCTGTGGTTGAATCGAAGTAATATTAATGCCATCTATAAATTTAAAAAAATAAAAATAAATATCTTGTCTAATTTACATACAAGAAATGACTGTCATAGCATTAATTTCAGGAGCTATGTATGCATCTTATGCGAGTAGAGTTAACAGAAATGAAACCATTCAAGACATTGATTTTGATAAGGTCCAAAGTATATTACAAAATTTAAAAAACGTGTAAGGTTAGAAAGGGCACCGAATGCTGAGGTCCTTGAAAAGCAGGCTTGAAGTACTCAATCGCTTTTCAAACTTTGCTCCGGAGCATGCCGAAATGGAGAGAAAAGGAATCACTACGTAACAATGGCTCGATATCACTATAAAACGACAATATGGCATTCTCAGTATCTTAACTGTATGATTGTTTACAGATATTCGTGCGTCATTTCCACAAGCCATCGCACGCCGTTCGTGAGGTTTCGAAGTTAAAAGGGTTAGGGGACGCAATGAGACCCATCGGCGTGAAATATAAAGCAGACACCGAAGCTGAATAGAGGGACTATTGGCATTTATGCAGCTGTCACAATGCTTTCTTCTTTTCTTTCATAAGATGATGGGATGGTGTGATAAACACGGTAAAAGATCTGTTAGTATCTTTATTTTTATTTGATGGATAAAGTCGTGAATGCTCATATCGGTTGTGTTGTCAGGCGGGCCTAAATATATAAATCAATCTGCAGAAAGATATCTTTTTCAAAAATAGTGGTGTTTGTGGGGTTTTTTTTCGCCATCGTCATTGCTGTTGGTAGTATTGGCTTTGGTGAGTGGGGATGGTAATATATATTAAAGGGTGATTTTTGTGACGATATTACTAATGATGATGCTCTGCTGCCATGGTGATAATGATGATGCTCTTGATGCTGATGTATTGATGATGATGTTGATGGATGTGATGATGACAGACATGGTGATGATGACAGACATGATGATGATGGGGTGATGATGATGATGGTGGTGGTGGTGATGATGATGATAATGATGATGGCGGTGGTGGTGGTGACGATTTTGATGACGACTATAATGATGATACTAATGATGTTGATGATGATGATGATGATGATGATTATGTTGACGATGACAGTGATAATGATGACCAAGTTGGTCATAAATGAAATCAAACAAATAGCGGTAAATTAGCACGAAAATATGAATCATGAAAAAGGTAAGTGATGAACAGAAGAGATCTACCCATAAAACAATAAACATGAAATAGAAGACCGAAGAAGCAGACATTGATGAAAAAGCATGGCGGAAAAAGAGAAGGTAGAGCCTGTAAAACATCCAAATTATCTCATACGTACGGATTAGCCTCAGAGGGATGTTTGACGCCTCTCTATAATAACACTGAAACATTTCTCAAAACAACCAAACATATCTTAACAAAAATCGATGCCTTCCAAGGTTTTCCTCAGATGTCCTACAACTTGTATTTATAAGAACTGACATCGAGACTGACTGATGCTACAATAGGAAAGTTTGTCGCCTCGGGATATTGCTCGTGTCACGATATATTACGTTCTGTGTCCATGTGATGTAGCGTTTTACTTTGACCATCAATGCATCAAAACATTATATTACACAAAAGTTACAAAAACACGACTCATTCCCAAATCGAAAACGTTCCATATCATAATATTCATAGACATCTTTGATGTGGAAACTCAGGATAGAATGATTTAAAAAATATATATACATTGATCTAAAGCGATTTCTTGAGAAGGGGAAAGTACATTTGACAAAACATCAGTAATCCAGCGAAATGCGATTGCAACTTATAATTACAATTGAAAAAAAAGCAATCTATAATCCACAATGAATAACGAAACTGTCAAAAGGGCGTTTGTTCTTATTGTCCAAGCTGCCCCTTTGCTTTTTATTATGGCTTCCACCTGTCAATATAGAGTAAAGCACATCTGTAATTGGGTTCTTTTTCTCCAGCTTTGCCTTTTCATGTTGAAGACAAACAGTCGAACTCTTGGCTACAAGTGATAATGCGATCGTCAATATTGCATTGTCCACTTCACGCCTATGGTGTCTGTAAAATGAACAAACGGTTTCATTTCCCCTATTATTGGCACTCCCTCTGCCTTCCCAAGGAGTTTTCGATCGATCGCCCGGGGAGGAGGGGAGGGAGGAGGGGGTGCTGTTATGTCTAAGGATGAGAGTTTGGAGGTGCCCAAGAGATCACTACCCTGGACTATAAGATTGGATAAACATGGAGCGTTTCGTCCCTTTTAAACAATCGATACGCGGTGAATAAAGAATTTAAATTCGTTCATTCCCAAAATTGGAAGATTCTCTGAACAATTATTTTCACCATCCCGAACTAACTCTCTCTTGCGCTCATCTTTGTTTTTTGTTCTCTTTTAGGACAAATGAGCAAGAATACAAGAAGAAATGTTGTCCGTTATAAAACAACGGTATTTTAACATGGTGTTGTATACCATCATAAATTGCTTAGCATTTTAAAATAATGAAACAACAAGAACAACAACAAAAATTCCGGGAAAAGTGTTGTTTCAACCAATACAAATAGGTCAGATATTAAAGGTCCAAGCAAGCTACATCAGTAATCATATTCCCCTGTTAATGGTATGAATGACAATGAAACGCATTTAACCCGTTGACTACTGCATTGCGAATGTCTATATAGACTTAATACAATGACCCCGAGTTCCCGTAGGAAAAAGGGTTAACTTATAGAAGTGCATCCCTGTCGCCGCCTACTTGAATAATTCAAAATCAGAACTTGTATAACTGAGCTACGGATGTATCGAATAATCGAAGTATACCCGTATTTGTGTAAATTGATATCATTGTGGTCATGGTGGTGTGTAATATTAGATGAGCTTTCCTTCCAAAACACTCAAGCCAAACATCACTTGCATATTCGAATCACAACGTCAAGGCCCATCAACTGTCTTTCCAGTTTTCGCACGAGATTCCTCCGTGCTATCACTTCACTTTGATCCTGTGTACACTGTGCACACGATACTGACGATAGTTAATCAATTCGCGTAAAAACGGGTAATTTTCGGGGGCGTTCGCGATCACGGAAATGCTTAAAGATTAAAAAAAAAGGGATTTCTTTTTCAAAAAGCAAAAATGTTATATACAAATTCTTTTCATGATGTTCGCAAACATCTGAATGTACCTATTTATTGAAAATAAAGTAAATTTTTAAATATGTTCTCGATAAGAAAAGAAGGGGGAAAATGTTACATTTAGAAGATATTTTTGTACCTGTTTTATTTTATGTCCAAAAGGGTTTTATTTTGTTGAAAATGTTCATGAAAGTAAGCAAAATAGGGTTGTTTTTTGTACACTGCTAGCGATCAAGCCTTACACCTTTGAATATTATGAAGTGACAAATAACTGAAACCTCCAGCACACAACACAGCTCTTTCGAGAGCTCTTTCAAGAACTACCTGGTAAGCAGCTTTCAAGTGATTACCTGATAAGAAATCCCGAAGGAAAGTTTAAAAGTAATTACGTTTGCAACATCCTTTGTTATGATGAAGCCATCAGCGATCTGTGCAAACGCGCTTTATGAAAAGGACAAACTTCAAGAAAACTTGTGCGTTTCTCACAAAAAGCTTGGATTTTAAGTAGCAAAAACCATTATCAAATTTAAACAGTCGCTCGAACAAAGTTGAATGCATCCAAAATCGGTATTCATTATGATGACCTGGGGGGTGTTTCACAAAGACTAAGATCGACTTTAAGTTGGACCTAAGTATAGCAGGCCGTTCATGCCATTGTTTGCTATAATACTATCATTGGTCTCTCCAGGGACGTACAAATCATGGTAAAAAATCGACAAAACTTACATTTTTTGATAATTCATTAGTGAAGGAAAAAATATTATCTAAAGATCATAATGGTGAGAGCAAACAATGGCACGAACGGCCTGTTATACTTAAGTCCAACTTAAAGTCGATCTTAGTCTTTGTGAAACACCCCCTGATTCATTTCAAACATGTTGATGTGCTAGTTTTGTAGGGAAAATATATAGGGTTGTTAAGCCATTCCCAATACACATAACAACACTATGGCTATATGAGGTGAACGTTTTCATTTCAAAACCAGCTCTCCATTTGCGAATCCAGATCTATAGACTTGTCCGGGAGGGGCAAAACATCTCAGCAAACACTTCAGTAAGCATACAATTTTTAGGGCACCAGAGGAGGGTAACGTTATCGCCCCACACCACAGATTCCGAGAAGCAAAACATCGAAGTCTTTTGAGAATACGTCTATATTTGTGTGTGTTTTCGTTGATTATAGGCTATAATTATTAGCATTTAAAATTAGGCTACATATTTTTCCGTTTCTTGGTTAGAAATCGGTTCGGAGGGGCAAATTTTCCCTTTGCCCTCCTTCAAATACGGTATGCTAGTATATCTCTCCCAAGGCAAAACAAAAGCGTTGTACTCCCCAGCGCAAATACTTTGAAAAGTCGCAAGGAAAAACTGATATGTATTTTCCGTGTTTTCCAGCACTTTTCTCTCTGCCACTTGGGGAAATCAGACAAACTTCATCAGATTGAATAAGGGAATTTTAAAGCCGACGGCGGTAAGACAATTTATGTTGAATGTCATATCTTTAAAAAAATGAAACTGTGATCCTCAGCGAAAGTGGCGGAAACAAGATCGGAGATGTGGAGGAGAGCAGGAGAGAGTGTTTTACATTGTATACTGAACAGAATTCGGTAATTTCGGTAAGAAAAGCAGGTCTTTGTTAGATACCTCGAAAGCATTCAACTCATCTTACCATAAGAGCATTATTGATTTGCTGTTCTTTTGTTCAGCTCTGTGAAGTACAAACTAGGTGTTACGAGTGAAAAAGCATTGTTTGAGGATATAGTATGACGTAAATCAGGTTACAAACAGTGGAGGAAAAACAGGGGCTCGATCTACACAAAGAGGGCCCCTTCTCGTTTATTTGCAGACCCTTAAAACGCCCTTTACAATGGGATCATGGATACATATTGCCCAAGGCCGAAGAGGGAAATTTTCAACACGGGTAGCATTCTTCTGTAACTTTGCATTTAAAGATAGGAAAAGAACAGCACCTGAACATGTGGTGAACTTCGGGATACGGTCAATATGGCATAAAATCAATGCTGTACTGAGAGTTGGAATGAAAGTGTGGAGATGGGATGAGAGAGAAAGAAACAGAGACAGGGAGAGAGATCTAGAAAGGGACGAAGGACAGGGGATAAAGTTTGTAGATAAACTGACAACGAGGTTTAAAAAAAAACCCAGTAGGGTTTGGGAGAGATATAACTTGATTATTAAGACAGGAGGAAAGAGAGAGGGAGAGGAGAGGGAGGGAGAGAGAGAGAGAGAGAGAGGGGGAGAAAAAGTGCATTTTATTTCGAAAAGGATGTAATGCAGTTGCCAAAAACTTAAAAAGCACGGCACTCTACCACTCCGTATATATCAAATTTACATCTCTCTTCTCACATTTTTCCTCGAATTCGAGGATAAAACCTCTTGAAATTAGAATCGATACGTAAATGTATACAGTTCATTCACGTTCCCGCATGTTCGTCAAACATGACCACTTCAACTCCGCTTGCTACCGGGAGTACCTACATACCATTGACAACGAAGCAAATAAAACGACAATTAAATGTTTACTCGAGAGTTGAGCGTTCTGTTTAATTGTTTGTGAAGTTTGCTCGAAAGTGGGTGAAAGTTCACGATCCGTCGCACTGGCGTACCTAAGGGGCAGGGGGCAGAGTGCCCCCTGACGGGCTCCAGGGGAAAAAAAAGAAAAAGGGGAAAGAAAAAAAAGAAAAGAAAGGAAAGAAAGAGAAAAAAGGAAAAAAGAAGGAAAAGGAAAGAAAAAGGAAGAAGAAGAAGAAAAAAGGAAGAAAAAGGGAAAAGAAAAGGAAAGAAAAAAATGGGGGAAAAAAAAGACCATGGCCGTACGCACCGGGGGGGGGGGCAGTTGACCCCCGATATTTTGAAAACGTACAGTTTTTTTCCTGAAAATGTTTAACAAAGCTCACATAGTGTAGGCCTATACCAAATCCTCCAATTCTACTTTTGAAAATGCAAAAGTACCCTCATGACCAGTTCGGTCGCTCGAACTCCCTTCACTCCTTTCGCTTTTGAGTTTCTTCGAAAACTTTTTAAGCATCTTTCCCCGCTCCCCACCAGAAAAATATTCCGCATACGGCCCTGAAAAAGACAAATGAAGAAAATATAAGTGATATAACAAATTCGAAACTCTTCGCTGGTGCAAGCTGCTTGCTAGCCTATTTTGTATTAATTGTTTTCACTTGCTCGTCCCCCTGAAAAAAAAAAGTATTAGCATTGCCTAGAATACAATTGTGCCTGCCCCGACGGGCCCCGACCTGCAACCATGGCAACAATAACACCCAATTTATGAACCAAATGTTACTAAAAGAGACTAATTCATTTTTTATCGCTCGCTACGCTCGCTCGCGAATAAATGGAATAGACATTGCTTTGAAAACAATTGTGCCCACCCTTGACCTGCAACAATATCATTAAAAATGGAAGTGTTTTTCGCCCTCTCGCCAAAAGGAATTGATATCGCGTTAAACGCGATTGCGCCCATCCCGACCTGCACCAATAAAAACAAGTTTATGTATTAATTTCTATTAAAAGAGAATTGATTTTTGCTTGCTCGCTATGCTCGCTCGTCAAAATGGAATTGACATTTCTAACAAAATATGTGCGCCCCCTTGCCTGCAACAATAATCCCGGTAAATAAGTACCAAACGTTATTTTAAGAGATATTGTTTCCTCGCTCGCCAGAATTGATGAATTGATTGATTTTAGTGATTGATATATGAGTTGATTTGTGTAACCCCGACCTGCAACATAAAGATCTATGTTTATATACCAATTATCATAGAAAGAAACATAGAAATATGTAATTAACATCGCCTTAAGCGCGATTGTGCTTGCCCCAACTTGCAGCAAATCAGTAAAAAAAAATTGTAAAAAAAAAAAAAAAAAAAAAAAAAAAAAATCGCTTTTTTCTACCCAAAATTGAATTAACATTGCCTAATAATAAGGCCCCGACCTGCTAGGGTAGATGTTAATCTATGTTCCAATCATCATAGGACAATTATATTTTACGCTCGCTAGCCGAATGGAATTAACATCATCTTAAAACATGATCGTGTCCACTCCAACTTGCAACAAAAAATCTGAAGTTTACGTACCAAATATTATTGAAAGAATAGTGTATTTTCCAGCTTGGTTCGAGCTTGCTCGCCATAATGGAATTAACATCGCCTTTATGATTTTGCCCGCCCTGACCTGCAACAATAAACCAAGTTTATGTACTAATCAAAATTAAAAGAAAACTGATTTTTTTAATTATTTTTTTGTAACCCTCTCTTGCTACGCTGTCTTTACAATTAACATCGCCTAACAAACATGCTCGCCCAAACCTACAACAAATTACCAGTTAATAATTATGTACCAAACGTTATTCAAAGAAAATTTGGTTTGCTCGCTAGCTACGCTCCTCGCCAAAATGGAATTAACATCACCTTAAACATGATTGCGTAAGCCCCGACCTGCAACAAAAAACCTGAAAATTATGTACCAATCATCATTAAATTTGTTTTGCTCGCTCGCTACGCTCGCTCGCCAAAATAGAAGTAACATCGCTTTTACTATAAATCATGCTTGTGCCTGCCCCCAACATGGAACAATGAAACCAAGTTTATGTACCATGTTTTAACTTAAAGAGAAGTGATTTTTTTTTGCTCGCTCGCCGAAGTGGAATTATGCTTACATTACTAACAAATGTGCCCGCCACTGACCTGCTACAATATCATTAAAAAGAGAAATGTGGGGTTTTTTGCCTGCCCGCCAAGGTGGGATTGACATTGGCTTAAACATGATTGTACCCACCCCGACCTGCAACAATGAAACAAAGTTTATGTACCAATTCATTGAGGACAATTGAACCAAGTTTAATTGGCAATTATTACAAAAAGAAGCGATTTTTTTTTCTTGCTCGCTACGCTTGCTCGCTAACGTGCCCGCCCCAACCTGCAACAACCAGTTAATAATTATGTACCAAACGTTATTCAAAGAAGTTTTGGTGTGCTCGCTCGCTAAAACGGAATTAACATCACCTTAGACATGATTGTGTAAGCCCTGACCTGCAACAACAAAACTGAAATTTATGAACCAATTATCATTACAAAAATTTTGCTCGCTCGCCAAAATAGAAATAACATCGCTTTTAATAATCACGTCCCTGACATGGAACATGGAAACCAAGTTTATTTATCATGTTCTCACTAAAATAGAAGTGATTTTTTTCCGCTCGCTCGCTACGCTCACTAGCTCGTGGAATTATGTGCCCACCACTGACCTGCTACAATATCATTAAAAAGAGAAATGTAGGGGGTTGCCTGCCCGCCTAAATGGGATTGACATTGCCTTAAACACGATTGTGCCCGCCCCGACCTGCAACAATGAAACAAATTTTATATTGCAATTCATTGAGAGAAAGGTGTATTTTCGCTCGCTAGCTAAAATGGGTATAAAATCACCCTAAACACAATATTGTTCCCGCACCCGGCATGGGACAATAAATTGAACCAAGTTTAAGCGGCAATTATTAAAAAAGAAATGATTTTTTTTTCTTGCTCGCTACGCTCGCTTGCAAAAATGAAATTAACGTCGCTTACAAATGAATGTGCCCACCCCCGACTTGCAACAATACCAGTTTATATACCAAACGTTACTTAAAGATATTTTTTTGCTCGCTCGCTCGCCAGAAGTGAAAATTAGCATCACCTTTTTTCGGTCGCTTGCCCCCTGACGGAGTACCCCAGGTACGCCACTGATCCGTCGGTATTATGCATCACCGCCCTCTGTATTCCTCTCTTTCTCTCTTCTTTTGTTCTCTTTATTCTCTCTCATATTTCCACTGTCTTCCTTCTTCCATACGGGTATCATTGTCCACAAATACGATGCCATTACCACCTACTTTAATGCATCGCCAGAAGGTTTGATTCTCTCATTTTCTTTTTTTATCTTAAAGGAACTAAATGTAGTTAACATTTTGATATATTATTCTGACAAGTTTATCCATCTGTTTGTGAAGTGTAAGAAAAAGATTCCAGACTTTCTTTGGGAAATTGTAAATGTTTAATTTAGTGCCGAGAAGACGAATAATTCACTGTTGATCAATGTTTAGTTCGCCACAATAACAATAATATGACTTTTATTACCCCCACCCCCAATCCCCCAAACTTTTAGTGTTCAAAATATGTTTTTATTTACGATCAGAATTCTAAGCGTTCCACGATCATAATGTCTCCATAACTTAATAACTTTTATCAGAATACCATCCGTGATAAACATGCTTACCAATGCAGTTCAGGCTGATTTTCCAACATCAATCTTCAAAATGAAATAGTTCCTTTAAATCTCAATAATATATACCACCTTTCTCTCACTCTCCCCTGGCTACCAAATGAAGATTATCTTTACAAGGTAAACACATCTCCTATCAGATAGGGAGGCCCATAGTGAAAATCAGTATCTCTTACTCCAGTATATATCAAAAGGAGAAGTATCGACGACTCAGTTTCAGGGCATTTGGGCAATGGTCCCGGGTGTATAACGCTGAATGTTCGTTTTTAATTCAAATGTTTGTGATAAATGAAAAAGTCGATGCATTTTTGCATTTTTTCCTTTTTACCATTTTCTCTTATAGAACCGTTGCAACTCCTGCTTTTGCCAGCTTCTCTTGTTTCTTTTCACTCTTCGACCTCTTCTTTGTCTCCTTTTTCTTTTCCTTCCATTCCTTCTTTCTGTTAGTCGTCTTCGTCCCCTTCTTATGTTCCTGCTTTCTCCGTCCCCCCTCTTTTCTTCATTACTGGCGCCGTGTCATAAATAATGACCGGTGTGTTGGCTCAGTCAGTAGAGCGTCCGCCTCACAACCTGGAGGTCGTGGGTTCGAACCCCGGCCACGTCATACCAAAAGACGTTAAAAGATGGGAGTCGCTGCTACCTTATTTGGCGTTCAACAATAAGGGGATAGAGCAATGTCGATCTGGCGCTGCTCAGTGGCTGCCGGGCTCACGATCAATTGGGCACAAAGAATTTCCATTTTCGGTTTAATAAAATTTGGAGTGGACTATAAAAGATTATTATTATTATTATTATTATTATTAAAAAGTGTCACATTTCTCTATTGACTTTGCTAACAGCCAATCGAATGTAACGATTTCAGTAGCTTATAAAAGTTTGTCAACAAATTTTAACCTCTTTCTTATTCTTCGCCATCTTCTAATGCTTCTTTTTCTCCTTCACTCCCATTATCGCCTTCTCCTTTACCTTTTCTCCTTCTTTTCCCTTTAAAAAAATCTTTCATATCCTCACCTGCATAAACTTACCTTATCATCCTGTACTTCATCTTATCGATGCCGATTTTGTTGTTTTCCACATTCTCCACGGTATTGATATCAATAACCTTTCTTAAATTATGTATAAACCATTGAATACACATTATCCTCTCCTCTAAGACGAAATGGCCACACTCATGTTTGTCTCATAAACACTTCAACTTAATCATTAAGACCCTAAAACTCATGCCGGAAGACAAGTAGCCGATATTGATCCCAACATATTTCCACCTGCCTACACAGGCTATTTCTCGAAATTTTTTCTCTTTTCTTTATTGATTCCTTTATAAAATTCTTCTGCGGGACTGGACATTCTCTTTCTGTCTTTTTCCATTTTTTCCCACATAATATTTTATCACAACAAAACGCATGCAAATCGATTTTCATTTTTGTTTTCCTTCTCGGTGAATCTCTTATTCTAAATATCTATTCTGTCTCTCTCTCTCTCTCTCTCTCTCTCTTTCTCTTTCTCTCTCTCTCACTCTTTCTTTCTTTCTTTTCATATCTCGCTCTTTCTACCCCCCTCTCTCCTCTTCCTCCTTGATTTCTATTTCCCCGTGTGTCTGTCCACTATTTCTTATCGCTCTACCTCCTTGCGCTTTCTCGCTCTGTGGAGGCCGACTCTACCCCCCTCTCTCTCCACCCTCCCCTCCCACCTCTCTCTCTCTCTCTCTCTTTCTCACCTTTCTTTCTATGTAAACATTGTTCTTTAGTTCTCTCGTTTTCTCTTGCTTGCTCTCACCCTCTTTCTCTCTCTATCTATGTATCAGTCACTTATCTGATATCCGGAATTCTCTCTCTCTCTCTCTCTCTCTCACACACACACACACACACACACACATACAACCACACACACACACTTTCTCTATCCTACACCCCTTCTTCAAACTTTCTCAGACAAAGAAAAAGTTACGCTAATTAGTCAACTACATTTACCACTTTCACCCCATTTTTCTTCCTTCATCCACCGTCGCATCTCGTCGAAGAGCACCTCGCTTCGTCTCCGAGAGCGCCGATTTGATTACCCCAATTAATGTCTCTTATCAGGTTTAATGGTGGCCGTAGGTGACGGATTGATGGGCCGATTGTAAGAACACCTGGTCAAATAATGACCGTCTCACATAAATGAGGACGCTCGCTTGCCTAAAAATAAGTCACCAATAAGACGGCGAAAGATTAAGGATGTCGAATGACGAATCATGCGGCGCCAATCTCGGTGTCACGAAAGAAATATTCAGTTACCTTCTCATCTACTCTTTATCAAATTCTCCATTAATCCCAACTTTTGTGAATGCCTTAATGGCTTCCGCAAGATTTTTTTTGGAGTGATATCAATACATGGATCAGCTTAACAGATTAAGGATCTTAATCGAACTTTACAACAGATATGTTACATATAGAAATGTTATATAAAGTACGTACTACAATATTACACGAAAGCGAATGAAGTATAACGTCATATCACAGCAACGACAGAGCGTTCACGCTAAAGATGCTAGCGCCGTGAGAAGCATTTTCCTCGCCTAAAAGTAAATGTATACTCTAATTGAATAAGACATATATTATGCACGGTTCTGACATGTACCCGAGGCGCCACTTTCAGCAATCATGTCACGTGATCTTGCTCGGTGGCGAATCGTGAATCTACATACGAAAATGCGAAAGTTGGTCATTCAGATCACGTGTTCCTCATGGTGAGCCCCCATTTCTAATTCTGGTGCATGTGCAGGCGCCAAAAATCGACAAATCAATCTTGCCGTAGCTCTCTGGCATAAGAAATAGAGAATTCTTATGTACTTTAAGACAATATTATAATACGATTTTCCTATACAGTTATCTTCGTATGATATGAACATACTGCCAGTATAAAAGCAATTCTGAGTGCATTTCAATTAGGCTGTAAAATAAAGAAACAATCCAGTTTGGAACCCGGTAAAATATATATATATATATACTTTTACATTGTTTTGGACTAAAATCCGTGTTCTTAAAAGCGGACCAAGTATGTAGCGCCAAATATTGTCTTAACTCCGTACATATTAACGTTAATCTGTGACAAAATTAATGAATAAATGAATTTAAGTATAGTCATAAAATGGAAACTAAAAACTGTTTATAATGATGATATCTTTTTTTAACAATCCAGAAATAGAATGATGGTATTTTTTTTCGTGATATAGAGTTTTGCATCTTAATTCCTGTCACTCGTTCATATTTTCAATACAGAGATCGGTTAAAAGTATTGTTTGACCTTTAATAGATTAGCACATCCATGAAGGCGGGATTATTTTTAATATTACTTTGATGAAAGAATGCTATCCATCAAAAGAACGACGGATTTATCTCTTTGAATGTATATTATATACAATGTGAAGGTCTTGGACATGGTTAAGCACTTTAAATCCAAATTAAATTTAAGGACAATACTGCAAGGTTTGTAGAGGGTATGTCATTGCCTATTTATACTTACAGTGCGCAGTTACATACCTCGAAACGAATAGATTAACATAATTTGCACATCAGATAGATCACAATTTTTTTAAAATAAATATAATGAATTAATGAAAAATATTCAGATGTAACACTTGGCAATGATATTTTAATGTTATTATCTGGGTATAATATCATGATGATCATCGCTATGGCAATGGCTATAATAATGATATTCATCACTGTAATTCAGAATCCATCCTTAGCGCTATACAGACAATACAGACAGGAAATCGAAGTCACTATTTCCAAAATCTCTAGTCAAATCATTCGCAATAACATCGCCAGCAGTCATCAATTTATTTCCCACTCTCCATGTTTAGAAGGTGTCGTGGTCGAGTGGATACGTCGCCGGACTATCGATCACAAGGTCCGCGGTTCGAGTCCCGCCGCGGCACTAATGTCCTTTGGCAAGACATTGATCTACATTTGCCACACTCCACCCAGGTGAAGTAAATGGGGACCTGGTAGAATTTATTCCTTGAAACGCAGAGCGCGTAACAGCTGCACTGCTAAAGCCAGGGTAATTATGCTGCATTAATTGTAGAGCGCTTAGAGACTTCTGATAAAGTAAGTGTTAGGCGCTATATAAGCAAATATAATTATTAGAAGAATATCACTCTCGTCTAAAGGAAAAAAAAGGTTTCTTGGTAATGGGATTTATCACCCACGGCCGGTATGAAGAAAATTAAAATGACCTATTTCTAGTCCTTACTGACTCTGGCCAAGACTCATCTCATCACAAAATCACACCGGACATAAAAAGAAATATTGATTACGGATATGAGGCGAAGAATAGGATACAAACATATTCGGATTTTACCCGAAATCGCTTGGCAGCTATTTTTGGCCCGTCATTAATATAAATCCCCTGTTGGCGGCGATACATTTTTAGAATTTTCAGTCAATGTAATTCATTCTAAAAGAAGGAAATGCAAGGCTAACGCGTTCATGCTTTATAAACTTGTAACAAATAATGATTTAATGAAGGTTGAGTTCTGGGAAGAGTAGAAAAAAAATTTGTGAGCGTGTTATCATTGTATTATGCAAGTGTGGAAGAACATCAGAGAAAAAATGTTCCCTGAAAAGCATGGCTCTTCAAATGCCTTAATATTCCAAATATGGCATGTAACATCATAAAAATCGGGACGGATTTGTATGCCACATGTTCGTGTAGTCCCATATACATTTTTCTGTGTACAGTGCTTGTAACTTTACCAAGACTGGGCCAAATTTCTTATCATTTTGAAGATTCCAGAACCTTGCAGTACACACCAATACTTATATGCTAGATGACCTCTTCTGATCGATTCCACAACGTTTATTTCACAATGCAATCGCATGACCAGAACTCAACTTTATCTTTAAGGCAAAAGAAGAATAATCTATCAATGATAAAGACGAATTCAAAGACTTTCATTGGAAATTGCAAAAAGAGAAAAGAAAAAAAAAAAAGATAAGATAAGTTAAGATTTATATCTGAATAATGTAGCAATTCTCACCCTGATTGTCATGATCGGAAATTACTCAATTCACTCCGGAAATCTTCCTTTTTTAACTTTAATACTTGATATTTTTGAAAGCGTCTGTATGCATTACCTCGACCTTGAAGGAGAGTGATAACGTAACTTATGGGAATATGACGAAAATAGCTAACTTCTCCCTGAGGCTGATGATATCAGAAACTTTAGCTATGATTAAGACGTGGTCAGACTAAAGTTAACGATTTTCACATCATTCACTGAGTTTCTTGCAGGGATAGCGCACAAATCGAAAACCTCTCTCACAATGAAAACATCAAAGACAAGCGAAATACAAAGAGGTTGCACACATATTCCGGAAGCGATAATTGTGTCCAAAACTTTTGAAAAAGAAAAAGGAGAAGAAGACGGGGGAGGAGGAGGAGGAGGAGGAGGAGGAGGAAGAGGAGGAGGAGGAGGAGGAGGAGGGGGAGGAGGAAGAGGAGGAGGAGGAGAAGAAGAACCAGAAGAAGAAGAAGAAGAAAGAGGAGGAGGAGGAGAAGGAGTAGAAGAAGGAAGAGAAGGAGGTGTGGAGGAGGAAAGTTTTTGTGACAATTAGTTCATTTCAATCATTCATTTTTCTCTCTATTTTTTTTTTTTTTTTTTTGGGGAGTTCGTCTCGAAAATAGTACTTGGTAGAAATAGCTTCCCCGCCCCTTCCTCGATACGCCGAACCTTATATCTGAAGGGACTGCAGGACGTTTTGGACTTCTCCTAATAACTGTTACGTTCTGACTAAAATTTAAAAAAAAAATATATATATATACATATATATATATATATAAACAAAATGCTTACTTTCAAATTTTAAAAAATAGGATAAATGTCAATGTTTGACATACTATTCTTTTAAACAATAATATTTGATTCGATCAGGAGACAATATCTTATCTTTTCTAAATAAGTTTGTCTTTATCAGCTGTGATTTCCAAACAGTTGCGAGGGTATAAGGTTTTAAGGCAATTTCCCGAAGATTGAGCATTTCCCAAATCTCGGCCGAGGGGGTGTTGTAGCACCAAGCTAACCAGTCTCCGTCTCATATGCCTATGCAGACGATTTACATACACTATGCTGTCCATACGGCGTCATATGTCACGTCACGCTTCTAGCGGTGTCGAGAAGTGTTACATCGTATTGACAGCAACATTGCTTCACCCGAAATTACGCGCGCCTGATGCACTGTACATAGAACACATCCACGAGGGAACGGTGGGCCAAGGAAAATATTATTCCAATTTGGTGTCGCAGTTTCGCATCTACAGTATGCTTCATTTGAGAATATAATATCGGCCCATTTCCAGCGGCGGCTGGTGATATTTATTCTAGGTAATACGTTTAATCGGTTACGACGGGATGAAAACATGTCGTCTGGTTAGAAGAGATAGAGAGGGAGAGGATAGGAGAGAGAAAGAGAGAGGGAGAAAGAAAGAGAGTGTCAGAGAGAGAGAGAGAGAGAGAGAAAGAGAGAAGTGATAGAGAAAGAAAAGAGATCGAGAAAGAATAGGAGAAAGAGAAAGAGAGAAAGTGAAAGAAGAGGAGACAGAGAACGAGAAGGAGAGAAAAGAAAGAAATAGATAGAGTAGAAAGATTAATAGCACTACAGATGCAAAGGAACATGAAGGAGAAGTAAGGAGATGGAGATAGAGGTAGCTAGTAGGTTAGAAGAAGAAAGAGGTAGGAAATGAGAGAAAGAGAGAGAGAGAGAGATATAGAGGAAGAAGAATTCTTACATTTAGAGCTAAGTGAATGAACAATTAAAAGAACGTTTACGACAAAGTCAAAATATTAAATATTTTCTTAGAAAAAGTGTTTGCCTGATTTAAGTTAAAACAGGAACAATCCTGGAACTAAGAGTGCAATATTAAAATGTTACCTTTAAATAACGTCGTCTTTTTCCCACACTAGAAAAGAAAAAAAGGAAAGAAAACAAATCAAAACAAAACAAAACAAAACAAAACAAAGCAAAAAACAAAAACAAAATCAAAGAATGCAAAACACACAACAACAAAAAACAGACAATACAAAAATATTCCTTCTTGAAGATTGGATGACATGGGGGCGTCTATGTTATCATTGTTATTGTCATGCATAATGTGCACCTTACCTCGTCTTTTCGCGGAATGCGTCCGTTTCAACTACATCCTTCTTCGTTATTTTCATCCCAAATTTTTCCATATCTTCTCCCCTCTTACAAAAAGAATATTTTCAAATCGCATATATTTGACGTATTTAAACAAAGTTAAGATATCTCATAACAGCGCGCGGAACCATGACGGATGATGCCAAGACAAATAACTATTTAATTCCAAGAATTTAAAAACATTCCCATTTTAGCTGATGGGATTTGCTTTTAGCAGTTACGTGATGTAACGTCGCCTTAGGAAAATGTATGTATGGAATTCCATATAAAATGAGACATTCTTCTAACTTAGTAATCCCAATATTCACGTTTCTTGTTTCGAAATCTTGCTACCTACGGAATATTCGCAACAGAGTAAATTGTCAAACATTTGAATTAAGGGGGATTAGATGTTTACAAAATAATATAAAACGCGCGAATTCCCTTGAAATTAGAGTTGCATGGTATGGAAATAATACGGTAATGCTCTGTCTTCTAAATCGTTTAAATCGTTCAAAATCCCTTTTTTAATCTTTTGTTTTATCCATGCCGGACAGGTTTGGCAAATGGAGAGAGAGAGAGAGAGAGAGAGAGAGAGAGAGGGAAAGAGAGAGAGAGAGAGGAGGGGGTTACATGAATAGTCTAGGTGGCAATTTCTGATTTACGATTCTGCTTCTGTGTTTCTCATTTCATTTTATGAACATTTATATCAATCTTTCTTTTAAAGATTATCGACGGTGGGAGGATTGATAAGGGGCTGGGTACGCAAAGGCATAACAGCATAAGGGCGCCGGGGGGGGGGGGGAGGTGCTGACTTACCGATTTCAAATATTGCAAGCGAGCGAAACAAGTAAGCACAAACATGGACACTAAATTTTGTTGTAATTTCGTCACCCCCAAAGTACTTAAAAACATAAACATTACAACTTCATTCCCGGAACATGAGGTGACCGTTGCCCTAATAAAGACAATGAAAAATATTATGGGGAGGGTGCTTCAACCCCTGCCCAAGCCCCCATCACACCTATTAGTTTATATTTAGGGGGACCTATAATCTACAAGCTAAGCTTTTTAATAGGCTCCTCACATTTCATCCTGTATAACCTACAATTTAATACAATTAATTTTGACGTCTTTACAAAGACTTGATTATATAATGTCATACTTAGAGTCTATCATATTATGTCCTAATTTTGTCATTTATGGGGATTCTGTTTTGTGAAATGTGAAACAAATAAACGTGAAACTTGAAACCTCGTAGGCATATCTTGGTATGTGAACAAGTAGTTTATATTCAATTCTATGCAAGCGAGCCGTGTAACTTTGTGTCGGGTTTTCATCAAACTAAATTTTTCTCGCTGAGTCAAACATCGTTTTTCCCCCCACCTCGTTCTTGCAAGAGACTATGTCTTGTCAAATTGCTAGAGGCTTTGCATACCATGAATAATCATACATTCCGAACAGCCGGAAGACTGAAATTTTAACGAGTTCCACGTTTTTAGTTTGTAACAAATTTATTTCAAGTGACATTATTAAAGTGACATTTGAACAAAAAAGTTAAAACCGCAATGGAAACGAACAAGAGTTATACCGTCTCGTCTCTCTACATTTTGTTCATATCTAATCATGATCGACCTTGCCATTTCACAATGTCTTTGTTTATATCTCTCTTCTCCTCTTCTCTGTCTTTTTCTCTTCCTCTCTTTTATCTCTTCCTCTTTCTTCTCTCTCTTTCGGTTTCCCACTTTTATTCTCTTTCTTCATCGCGCTCCACTCTTTCTGTATCCCTTTCTTTCTCTCGTTATAATGATCTTTGTCCCCGTTTATTTATGTACTTTACCCACTCCCTTTTAAAATTATGTTCTCTCTTATATGCTATCCTATCTTCTACATTCAATTTCTTTCTGATATTCATCCTCTTCTTCGTATCTTCAGTCTCTCTCCCTATCTCTCTCTCTCTCTTTCTATCTCAATTTCCCTCTTCAATTCTCTCTTTCTTTACTTCTCCCCACTCTTTCTCTCTATCTCTATCCTCTACTGCTTGCTTTTTCACATTATCCCTCTCCCCTCTCCATTTCTGTATGCATTTCCCATCCCTATTTCGATCGTTTTTTTCTTTTTCTTTCTTTTAATACTTATTTCATCTCAAATTCTTTCTCGGATGTTTCAGTGCCTCCTGAAATACCCTTTTCCTCTTTAACATGTTCACATCTTATGATGATTGACTTCGCCATTTCAGCTCTCTCTCTTTCTCTCCCCATCCTCTGTCACTCACTTTCTTCATGTATTTCCCTATCCTTCTTTCCAACTTTCTTCTCTCATTTGTTATTTGTTATGTTACTTCATCTCCGATACCCCCGAATGTTTCGGTGCCCTCTGATATAGATATAGAGAAGGCGCGATAGCTCGGTTGGTAGAGCAGTGGTCTCGTAATCCGGCGACCTGGGTTCGAAACCAAGTCGCGCTAGTGCCCTTTGGTAAGGCATTAATCCTCAATACCAGGTCGGAGAGGACCTAAAGCCGTCGGTCCTCTGGTTGCTTACTAAAAAGCATTTATGCTTTCTTAGCAGTCAGGTAAAATAACCACCAACCACCATATAACACTTTCGCTCTTCAACATGTAAACATTTATGAAGACTGACTCTGTCATTTCATCTCTCACTTTCTACTCGTCTCTGGTTTTCCCTCTATTTTTTCTCCTCTGTGATTATCTCCATCCTACTCTTCTCACCTGTAATCATCTCTCTCTCTCTCTCTTATTCTTGTCATCTGTATTTCTATCTTTTTCAATTCTTTTCTGTGTTTCTATCTTTTAAAGCTATATTTCTTTCTTTCTACATCCTCCTTTCATTTATTTGTTCTGCCTCTTTCCAGG
Source organism: Mesocentrotus franciscanus (assembly GCA_037976565.1). Lineage (NCBI taxonomy): Eukaryota > Metazoa > Echinodermata > Echinoidea > Camarodonta > Strongylocentrotidae > Mesocentrotus > Mesocentrotus franciscanus. The sequence continues at coordinate 28,863,728 of CP137677.1, read as the reverse complement.
CCACTCTTTATTTCCACGCTTTCTCTCCCTCGTTGTCTCCCCTTCCTCATCGAGTTCTTTAATCAACCTTTCTCTCTTTCGAATTCCTTTCTCTATTTCTTTATTTCGCTTCATTTCCGATTGCCCCCGAATGTTTCGGTGCCCTCTGATAAACCATTTTCAAACTTCAACATGTTAACATCTAATGATGATAGACTTTGCCATTTCAACTTCTTTCCTCTCTTTCTCCTCTTCTCTGTTTTTACCCTCTCCCTTTCTCTTCTCCTCTGCACTATTCTCTCCCTTTTTCTTCCCATCTCTATTCTTATCTCTCTCTCTCTCTCCCTCTCTTTCTCTCTCTCATTCTCATTTTCGCTGTATTTCTGTCTCCCTATCTTTCTCGTCTTTCTTTCTCTCATTATCTCTATTTTTTCCAATCTTCATCTACATGCCTTTTCTTCATCTACAGACCCTCCCCTTTTTCGAATTTTAAAACCTATTTTGCTTCCCTATTAAATTTCTCCCGAGTGTTTCGGTGCCTCCTGAAATATGTATTTGCCAGTTCAACATGTTAACATCTCACTAAGATAGACTTTGCCATTTCAAATCTCTCTCTCTCTTTACAAATCCTAATCAAATGACTGGTTGGGAGCGTACACGTGACCAGGCATTTATTTTGTCTTACACGTAATTTTACTAATGACCGGTCATTAGTAAATACTTATGACTGGTCATTGACACATCATGTTATAAAACATCATTTTATAAAACAAATAAAACATCCCCTTATAAAAAACAAATAATACACATCATTTTGTGCGGGCATTAGTAAAATTACCCACACTCGGTACCTTCGAAACAGTCCAAACAGCCTCGGCTATCGCCTCGGGCGTGTTAGACTGTTCCAAAGGTACCTTGTGTGGATGATTCTTACTAATGTCCTCACTGCTGTGTATTATTTGTATGATATTTCATTCTATCTTCCACTCTATATGTCTATCTACATATCTATAGTGTCTAACAGTCTATCTGTATTTCGCTCTCTCTCTCTCTCTCTCTCTCTCTCTCTCTTTCTCTCTCTCTCTATCCCCCTCTCTCTCTTTACTATTCTCCTTCTCCGTTTCCCGTCAACGCTGTGAACGTTAGATTCACTACACTTGCTCTTTCTAGTACCCTGTTTGAATATGTGGTGCGGTGGGAGGAAGGCTTCGAGTCGGTGTCATGTATAAGATAATGACAATTCGCATTAGTTTATACTAAATAAGTCTAAATAAGTCTTTTTTTTCAGGAATCCATGCTATTAAAATGGTTAAATATTTGTTCTGTCTTTGACAGGCGGTTCCTGTCTTGTTCTTGTTCTTCTTCCTCTTCTTGTAAATCTTCAAAGGACGATGCAGACTTATTTCAAAGATCTGTATGTACATTATCAGTTGTGTATTGCAGACACTCTAAACACCGGGTTTACACCCTACTCTTTGCGAGGAGTGTAGTGTATTAACGTACATAGGGTATGACTCTCCCACACACGGGGCCTCTAGTTAGCCTTCTGTCCGAGAAACGGAGTGTTTCCCCCTGAATCTGAGTCTGCATCGAAAATAGATCTATGGGAGGGGCGCGCTTTACACTCAACACGCGTCGCGACACCTAATTGCCTTTTTATCTGCTCAGCTAGATACTACGCGAGAGGGAAAGGACGATCCGATTGCGCCACACCGCCCTCTTAGTTGTTTTGACAAACTCCTTTAGCAAATTCACAGTACACATAAGAGCTTAAAATTATGTGTCCGACCGACATTTTGGCAAATTTCATGCGAATCTCCATCGGAGTTGGCTTAATGTGCATTACAATGTAATCGATAGTGGGCTTTGGGTATAGGCCTATATGAAATTGATCTAAAGTTGGTCGATACATTTCCCTAAAGTTGGGCAATCTATATATTACCATCTACTTTAAAGAATATACTAAGCACCAATGGTTTTTTCTTTTTTTTACGTGGAGGGATGCACAAGTATGTGAAAAAAGTATAGGACAAGCATACACGAATATGTGGTAACTTAAATCACACTATGACTTTAGGCCTACAAAATAATGTCTACAGACAGTGTTCACAAAAAGAAAATTTCCATAACTCTGCCCAAGGGCGTATCTTTTTACCTCTTTCCAGACAGAGCATCCCCAAAGATTCATGATGACAAAGATATTCTACCTCCTGAATATATGGGACTCCTACATCCGTCTGCTCAAGGCTAATATATACAAAATTATAAGAAGCTTCAAAACGACAACATTAAAAAAAACCTCTTCCCGCGGTCCACACGAGCTGATCGACCACGTGTTGGGTCGAGATTTTCAAGGTCACGTGCCTTCCTTTAGCAATCTTAACTTTTACCTTCACAGATTACGTCATCTCGACGTTCACTGAAGCTAAGTGACGATGGTTGTTACTATGGCAACACTGAATAGGATACATATTTTGTATCCACTTATCCCGCAGTAATGTTGTGTGATCATTTCGCAAATCACTTCTAAGAGTCGATTTCGATAGTTGAATGTTCGTAGGGGCGTCAGTGAATAAAAAGTTTAAAAAGTATAATACATCAATACAAGATGATGTTGATCCGATGCGGTAGAAAGAGTATACTGCCCATGGATACGTGCGGTTGTAACTTGAGATAAAGCCAACAACGGTGTTGGTATCATTGCCCATTTGTGGTGCGTGACAACTAATATTTCACCAGCAAGAGAGAGAGAGAGAGACACACACACACCCCACACCCACACACATAGACAACAGAGAGAGAGAGAAGGGGGGAGAGAGAGAGACACACACACACACACAAACACACACCCACACGCACACACATAGACAACAGAGAAAGAGAGAGAGGAGGAAGAGAGAGACACACACAAACACACAAACACACACAGAGACAACATAGAAAGAGATAGATAGAGAGAAAGAAAGAGAAAGAGAGAGAGAGAGAGCGAGAGAGAGAGAGAGAGAGAGAAAGAGAGAGAGAGAGAGAGAAACCCTAACCGATTGATCTTGAAATACTTTCAAATTGGGAGGGCGTCAAAAAAAAAATGTTGCCGCTATGTTGCTGTATTGTACATTAACAGTAGTGGATCGGCTACCAATCCGAGCAATTTTTTTCGCTGAAGCCTCATTAGCGCTAGTTTTTGAGATGGAACAGGCCACACTGACATTCAATATTCAATATCTCTCAGGCCGTGAGTGCAGGAGTTTCGAATAGTTTCAAGAATCCAAATATATTTGACTGCCGCAAAAAAAAAAAAAATCTGTTCAGGAATATTATTGTTTGGCTAAAACTGCCGGAGAACTCCTTGTATCCTGTCTTTGAGAAAGCAGGGAAAGTAGGATCATAGTGCCCAAAGAGTAAACAAGAGCAAGAAAGAGAACAACACCAATAATAAAAACATCAAGAACAAGGGAAAAAAAAGAAAAAAAGGATAACATTTTACACTGGTATCTGAATAAAGCCAAATTGGAAGGAAAAGGGGGTAAAAGTAAGACAACCTTTCGAAAAACGCAGTTCATAATTCGCTGCCCTCCATGTATGAATCGCCACATAATCCGTTCAGTTCCAGGAAAATGGTTTCATCCCACAAAGCCCCTCGGTATCTATGGAGCTTACAACCACTTCAAAAATTCCCAAAGGTGATGTGTATCAAAAAGAAGAAAAAAAACTTGACGATAAACTTGAGTACTGGTCATGCGATTACAAAGTGAAAGATACTGCCTTGAAGCAATTAGGGAAGGGTGATTGTGAAGCACAAAATAAATTGTGTTTACCGCAAGCCGTTGGAATGATCGAAACGAAAAGAATAATGACCCATTACTGCTGTAAATCACATACACTGCACACACAAATGGGTATACGGGACCATACACATATACATATGTGGCATGTAAGTTTGGTCCAAACCTTTCAGCTAATTTTCCCATATTTCGAAGAAGAGCACCATGAGGGCATGTGAAGAGCAATTCTTTTTTTTGTCAGCGGACATTATTTTCTAAGATTTTTTATTCTTCTAATTGACATACAAAAAGCTCACAAATGATTTAAAATCTTTACCAGAACTCAACCTTCCCTTTAATACCATAGAACTTAATCATTACAGAGAAAAGGAATCCCCGAAGCAGCCTGGAAGCTGCTTTTGCAGCCACAAAAAACAGGTATAATAGATGTATTTTAATAAAGTATATCCTCCTCGTGGGAAGCAATGGGATGATGCAAGGATGGGGGATTTTAAATTCTAAACCAAACACGAATCGGACAGCCTTCCGAGCAAGTCCTAGGTGGAAACCTGTTAGCCGATTTTCCAAGTTTAAATGTTTAAAATGAAAGCCGAGAGGCGTAAAATGGAGAGATAGTGAGTGGATGAGGATAAGATGAGAAAGAGAGGTGGAGAAGAGAGTCTGAGAAGAGATGGGGGAAGGTAGGGGGAAAAGAAGGAATGAAACACAGACGAAGGGGCTAAGGAGAAAGGCCGGATAGGATGAGGCTGGGAGAGAGGGAAAGAGCCTCAGGGTGTAAGAGAGAAATAGTGAATGGGAGAGAGAAAGGGTGACAGAGAGAGAGAGAGAGAGGAGAATGTGTGCGTGTGTATGGTAGATAGATATATAGATAGATAGAGAGAGAGAGAGAGAGAGGAGAATAATTATGTGCATGTGTATGGTAGATAGATATACAGATAGAGAGAGAGCGAGGGAGAGAGGAAATAGAGAGAGAGAGAGAGAGAGGGGGAGAGAGAGAGAGAGAGGGGGGTGGAGAAGAGAGGGAGAGGGAGAAAGAGAGAGAGGGCGAGTAGAATATGTATGTGTTTAGGATATAGATAGAAAGAGAGATGAAGAGGAGAAAATGTGGGGTAGATAGGGAGATATATATATATATATATATATATAATAGAGGAATGAGAGGAAGGAATTGGAAAAGGATGAGAGATAGAGAGTGTGAGAAAATGAGTGTTAGTGAGATAGAGAGACAGATGGTTGGTGAGAAAAGAGAGAGAGAGAGAGAGAGACAGATGGCGAGAAGGATGATACATTTTCCTTGAATCCGGACTCTTCATGAATAATTTATGAAACACTAAAGAAAAGGGTAAAATACACTATAGGAAAAAGTTAATAATCTGAAATCAGAACTATAGAAAGCGGAGGTATTAACGATAAACATCGAAAAATTTTGCACACTAAAATGCTTCTTCACCAATATTTTGTTATCTGATGAAAAAATGCCACTGTATTGTTGGCAATAAAAAGTAAGATCTTTTCAATAAAACTATACAGACATTTATCACAATTTTGCATGTAAAGTACAATCTAATTTGAAATATTTTACAACATACATAAAAAAAATACAAAGATTATCATTTACCTAATTAGGACTACTGCGCAATTACTCAAAATGATACTACATTCTACCTTTTAAAATAAACTAAATCTTTCAATGAAAAATCATGGTATAATAACAGAGTGCGTTTATACATGGCGCTATAAGTTATCATCACCAATCGGCAAATGTGACACAATTCGAACAAAACCATTAGACAGATTTGAGATAGATCATGGATGGAAGACGAGCTTAAAATGGTTTCGGAAGCAAAATGCGACACATCAACGACAGTCTATAATCAACGCATTCCATCACACGCAATCTACTCATCTCTTACACTCAGTGTCATCGCGTGGTCTATTCGTTGAGAGGTGGGGAGGGGGCTGATATCATGGGGCATAGATATGAGTTGGATGGAATATGAATTAAGAAGGTCAAAATTAGCGTGATCAGGGGAGGATGTGAGGACGTTCGTTTTCTTTCCCCTTCTCTTCCTTTCTCGTTTCCTCCCTTTCCCTCTGTTAAGCCATTCGTGGGGAGAGGTGCCCCCGTTCACCCCCGTTGCAACTCCACTGCTTGCAATTACACGTATTTGTAAATCTGCACTGTGTTTGTTTCATCTTATTTGGAACAAATTGGGACAGAAATCCGGACAGTCTACTGGCTACTTCTTATTAAGATATTTCACAAGCTATGGTGAACAAAGAAATTCGATCGGCTCGTGTGCGCTTTTACAAGATCATGAAGATAGATTTAATGGACGATAATGCTGTAAAGAGAGTAGGAACGTGTGACCAAGGAGAAAGAGAGAATGTTAGGATATAGACAATGATGAAAATTAGCAAGGAAAAAATGAGAGAGAGAGATTTAGAGAGAGGATATAGACAGCAAAGACTGCATGTAGAGAAAGAGAGTGACTAAATGAGCATGATGAGTAAAACGAAAATACGAGATAAATTTGTATCGACATGAGGGCAAAGCGTAGGCAAAAAGAAAAAAAAAGAAGAGGTGGAGAAAGAAGGATCATGATAATATAGTAAGAAACGTGAAAGGGATATTTAAGAGAAGATACGTAAAAGTAATCAAACTGATGATGAATATAAATATATAAACAAATTGTTGTAAGTTCATTAAAATTAATTTTTTGATTAAATTCAAAAATACGCATTCGTCAAAGGATGGTACTGAAAATTATGTTTTGTCTTGAAGATTATTATAAATATAGATTAGAAGTACTAAAAATGCAGCGAAAACAAAACGAGTTTTTCTCTTCCAAACCTAAACTAATAGGGACCTTAATATTTCACAATTAAAAAAAAAGGGAACTACAAAACAGTGGCCATGTAAATTGGGATTGTAATGGATTGTTGGCTAGTCCTGTGCTCAAAAGGAAGTTCATACCATAAATAATCTAGCATAATGGGTACAAAAATGCTAGAAACTGCACTTCCCTAAACACCAAAGACAATCATACAATCAGATCCCTACATGTATCTCACATGGCCCTAGAGGAGAATCCATGTAGAGGGTCATCCAGTACGATTTTCGCGTACCGCACCCCTTTAAAGTGACTCGGTAACATTGCCTCAGATTCTGAAACGAAATCCTGGATGCTGCTCATGCTGCAATCATAATTATAAACCTTTAGGTCAGTCAGGAATCCCATGACTTTTACAAGCCGATCGCCTGTCTGATTATTAACATATTTATGATTGGAAATCGAAATTTCATTTTTCGTTTTCCTAACGGTTTTTATAATACTATAGTCTATTGGGGAAAATGAGTATGGTAAAACCGGTTACTCAAAGATTTTTACTTTTTTGAGGCAATTCATGATAATTTTGAAGCACAATTTTGTTAGGGCTTCAATATTTCACCATATCATAGACACTGATAACACGTAGGGCCATGCATCTCAGATTTAACATTGTTAAACGATGCCTTAAGACCTAGAAAAAAGGCAATCCAACTTATATAACATGGTTCTAAAGCATGCCAGGCGGAGGCCCATGTCACTCTGCACCCTCCCCTCTATCGCGGAAGATTTTGCCCCCTTGTATATCAATTTCTGCATGCACCACTAAATGCAAACTATATCAAATCTTCTTATTCTATTTGTTTCTCCTTCAAATTGTAGTTAATTCCTCATTTCTATTGAAACAACAAAGAATTTATACAGAAATTTGACTCTTCCTGTTCTATGTTCTCAGTGGTAGAGGAATTTAAAGCCACAATTCCATTACATCGTCATTGATGTATCCCACACGGATCAATTCATCACCCCAATCACATCAAGCAAAGAAAATGTAGCCCTTCAAATCGAATTGAAGCGTGAACATGATAGGGTGGGAGAGAGAGAGAGATATAGAGAGAGGCAGAGAGAGAGAGAGAGAGAGAAAGGAAGAGGGAGGGGAGAGGGGAGAGGAGAGAGGAGAGGGAGAGGGGAGAGAGAGAGGGATATGAAGAGAGGGAGAGCGGCGGTTAGAAGAGACGTGAACAGAAAGAGGATGGAGACAGAGAGACAGAGAGACAGAGATAGAGAAGAGAAACAGCGAGACAGATAGACAGCTAGAGAAACAAGAATGGGGGTGAATGAATGATGGATGAGTTGTTCACGTAAGAGGGGTGACGATCTATAAAACAAACGAGCAAAGAGAAGAGGAGAAGCGTCAAATGTATACAGGAATAATGTAGATGTAATATCAAACTGCTTGCGTTTGCTTGTGTGAATTTAGTTGGTAGGATGGTGTGTGTGCGTGTTTGTGCGTGTGATATGTTTGTGTGAAAGAGAGAGTGAGCGAGAGAGAGAGAGAGGGAGAGAGAGAGAGAGAGAGAGAAAGTACATGGCAATAAATAAAAGCAGAAGAATGAAGAATTCTTTTTAAAAATGAAAGAAGAAAAGAAAAATGAAAGAGAGTAAGGGGACAACTGAAGGAGTAGGGATTGCTGTCAAGGAGGGACTATCATAGACCACTATTTCACGGATCACAGATTCGGTCTAGTCCAGTTATCACATGATCCCTACTCGTATAAACCTCAATTAGGCGCCATGAATATGGAAAGCGCCTTCGACGATAACATTGCCGGATGTACTAGTATATCAGCATCCGGTGCAATGGCGAGGGTCTATCCTTTTCTCCGGATGCAAGCCGTCGTCTGCTCCAAGCATCACGATTGGATAGATGAAGTTTTTATCTCTTCAAAATTGTTGTCCGTCGACATTGAAACCTATTTACAGTGTTCGTGATCCGCAAAAAAATCCTTTAGCAGATTTCTTGGATTTTATTCTTAAGTGATACAGAGCAATTTATTTCCAATTTTAAGCCCCGAGAATCATGGTTGGAAAGCTTATCACAATTATTGTTCGCTGATATTGAAGCCCATCTACAGTTTTGTGACCCTAAACATGTTGAAATAAATGTTTAAAACAAATTAATTGATACATAGTAGCTACATGCTAAGAGGGTCACAATTGGATAGCTTTTAGAAATTGTTCTCTCTCTTTCTCTCTCTCTGCTCTCTATTTCCACTCCCATTCACTTGAATTATTTCACCATAAAAAAGTTGTAATTTTCTCATACATCATGCTCGTGATTCGCCAAAGTACTTTTACATAAGTTGCTAAAAACTCTACAAACAATACATAACACATTCGAGGTCCATAATGCAAAACTATTCAAATTTGTTTCGGGCAAAATGATACTTGAGTGAAAAACAAAACGAAACAACACAACTAAATCACCGACTATTTATTTTTTCCTCAAAAATGAAAGTTTTAAAGATCTTTTTTGTCAGTGTTTGTCCATTTGTTTGTTTGCTAAATTGACGCTATAAAATAAAAACCAAACCGGCAGACCTTTTGTTTCACACAGTAACCCTCAATCTTTTTGATTGAAACTTTGTAATCTTGTTATCAAAAGTAAATAGGAACACCCTATTGTGCCATGTATATTTTCAAACGCTTCTTTCTTTACAGTCATGAGAGTCGCATCTTTGAAAAAGAAAATGATTAACCCCCTTGAAACTTTCATGTCAGAAACACAATATCTAATATTTCAAAGTGACATTTAGGTATATAAACAACAGCGAGGAAAGGGGAAAACCCGTCATACTGTTGGTAATAATTCCATCTAAAAGTCAAAATAAGCTTTTAATCAAGTTGCTTTGAATGCCAAAGAGTGAATTTCCGTTTGACTGAGAAAATAATCCAGCCCAAGAACCAAAATAATTTAAAAGCAGAAAAAGCACTGCATTATTGTCTTGATATTTTTTTCCTCACGCCGACGCATTCCCGGACAATCGACAATAAACATCTTCTTTAATAAACAAGGTGAAACTACACACAGAAATAGTGATACATTTCAGTTTCGAGTTACATTGTCACGTGGGAAATCATCAAAGTAAAGGGGGGAATAAACAGATTTTATGATACAGTTAATTTCATATCCGTTAGTTCTTTATTTTACATTGATGTGTGTGGTGTGTATGCGCGCGTATGCGTGTGTGTGCGTGGTGTTGGTGGGTTGGTGAGTGTGTGTGTAACTTTTGACGATAGGGATTAGAGAATGTCAAAGAAATGTTAGGTGGATACATTACAACGCGTATGCTTTTTGACATAATTGCCCCTGAACACTAATCTTGATGAAATTTCCAATAAAAATTCCAAAAGGTTATGGTACACAAATGAAGAGCTCGGTTCCAAAAGGTACTACATCCATAAATCCAAGGTCTGAGAAGAAGATTTTTTTTTTATTTTATTTTTTTAATTATCATAGTTAGCAACGTCAGTTTTTAATGATACTTGGTTGATTATACTATTGTATGATTCAAGTAAAAAAAACACTCTTTAAACAAATCTAAGTCTGCACAAATATTTGTCATGAAGTTATGTTTTTTAAAGTTTTGTGGATGTAGTACCTTTTGGACTGAAATTGGATGTAGTACTTTTTGGAACTGACAATCTTGCATACTGTATGCAAGTTACAATGCATAGCTTGAATGGATATAATACCTTTTGGAACCGAATCGATTGTTAAATTCCAATTTTTACTTTTTTTGGAAATTCAGCTTTTTGGAAATGACAGTGTATGGGAAACTGAAAATGCGTACATTAGTGCCCCCCCCCCCAAAAAAAAAAAATCAATTTTGATGAAAATGGATGTAGTACCTTTTGGAACCGAGCTCTTCAAATATTGACTGCTTTCAGCGGATCGGCTAAAACTATATAGCTCAAGGTGATCTCGAAACTGCAGCGAAGTCGAGTGGCGTAAAGCAGTTTCTAGATCATTTGTTTTATATACCGCATCTCGCTTGTGGGTTCTCAAAAAGAGAATTTCCCCCAAATATCCCGTCCGATTTTGTTGTTGAAAATTTTGGGATATTTACCATTCTTAAAGAAGTTCGCGTATCCATATAAAATTTCATGCGCATCTACTATGTCCTTGCATTGGACGCTCAAGTAGCACTATGCCCGGTCAATATTTTTTCGCTTTACTGCCCAGCAGTCAGTAGTGAACTTGACGCCCGCGGTTTTGAACAATCAGAAGCCTAGAATCTTGATATGCGGTATGTAATAAGTATTATCAGTACTGCTGACAGAATGTTAAATAGTGAGGAATTGCACGAAAATGTAATGGCATGCATGCCCGGAGCGGTAGTAATTGCATGAATAAATTTCAAATTCCTATCGAGTATTACTACTTTGTAAAAAGTTATATTCGTGCATTATGTATGCTATAAATCATTCATGACGCACCGAACTATAGCACTTAGTCTAAGGCTGATTAGAAGTATCCCAGTTTTCTTTCTTTCTTATGATTTTGTTTTTCCTTTTTATTTATCCCACCTAAAGTGATGTATCCAGAAATAAGCAAAAGGTGGAGGGGCGGATCCTCCTAGAAGAGTGTGAGTGTGTGTGTGAGGGGGATGTAGGGGATATGAACATGCTTTAAATGAAGGTTATGTCATGGGGAGTTTATCCATATCACAAAAACAAGGGGTTATTACTTTGATCGAGAAGGAAGGGAAAGACCCTCGATACATAACAAATTATAGGCCGATTACATTATCAAATGTTGATTACAAAATTTTGTCAAAGGTGTTAGCTACAAGAATTAAGGGAGTACTTGAGGAAGTCATACACGTAGACCAGGTGGGCTATATGAATAATCGTAATATTGGAGAAGCGGTACGTTTAATTGATGATATGTTCTGTTTTTTGAATGAGGAGTCACATGATAAAGCCTGTAGTTATATGATTGCGGTTGATTTTGAAAAAGCATTCGATTCAGTATCTCATACTTTCCTCTTTAGAGTCTTAGAAAAGTTTGGGTTCGGTCCCTCATTTTGTTCGTGGGTAAAAACTATTTACAGTAATATAAGTAGCTGTGTTATGAATGGGGGTTTTGCTACTGGTTATTTTGATATTAAGCGAGGGGTAAGGTAAGGAGATCCACTCTCGCCCTATTTATTTATTCTCGCTATTGAAATATTGGCAACAGTAGTGAGGAATGATGAGGTTATTAAAGGCGTTAATATTAGAGGAATTGAAGCCAAACAAGTTTTATATGCAGATGACATGACAATATTTGTTAGAATAAAGAATCTGTAGAAAGAGTAAAGGAGATTTATACGTTATTTCAGAAAATAAGTGGTTCACGGGTTAATGCGGAAAAAAACTTATATTATGAAATTGGGGAAAAACAAAGACAAATCAGAAAAAATTCCCTTCGGGAATGTGGTTAAAGAAATTAAGATTTTGGGAGTGTATTTTGCGTTAGACGTCAGAATAAGAGAGGAATTGAATTATAAAGAGATTTTAAGCAAGATTAAAAGACTTCTCGGATGGTGGAAACAGAGGGACCTTACGGTGTTTGGAAAAATTCATTTATTAAAAACATATGCATTATGTAAATTAAATTACGTTTTTGCTTCACTAGTGGTTCCAAAGTGGGTCATATCGGAAATACAGAAAATATGTTTTGAATTTATATGGAATGGGAAAGATCGAATTAAGAGATTAATATTGTATCAAGGTTATAATGAAGGAGGGTTACGAATGACTAATTTTGACTCGTTTGTAAAAACCCAACGGGTAATGTGGGTGAAAAGACTATTGTACGGAGAAAAATCTATGAGATGGAAGCTATACTTTGATTTCTGCTTCAAGACGGTAGGGGGTAGATTTATTTTTTTGTGTAACTATGATTCCAGGTTATTAAGTCTCAAAGTACCTAAGTTCTATTTAGAAAATGATCAAAGCATGGGAAGAGTTAGAAGGTTGTAGGAATTTTGAAGAAAAGAATAATCCAATTATTTTTTAACAATAAAGATTTCTTATTGGAAAAGAAAATAATTTTTGATGAGGAGTTGTTTACACGCAATATAATATCAATTCAAGATATTTTTGCTGAAAATGGTATGCGGTCAATATCTCATTTTCAACATTTGGGGCTAAAAGGAAACAAAATTGTTGATGTATGGAATATTGGGAAAGCTATTTTGAGAAGCGGAAAAAGGATAACTGGAGTTTAGTGGATGTAAAAGAGTATGATATTTTAATGCAGTTTAACAGTACTGTGAAGCTCCTCAGAGATGTATTATCGAGGAAGGTTTATGAATATTTTATAGAGAAGTTACAACATTTATTTTTTTTGAAGATTCATGATGGACGGAAATTTTCAGATTTTTCAAATGAGGTATGTAGGGAGATATTTAGTAGGCCTAGGAAAGTTTACTCTTGTTAACAGACTAAGAGAAATTCAGTATAAACTGCTTCATGGAGCAATATATACTAGAGAACACTTATTCAGATTCGGCTTTGTTGTAGATAACTTGTGCTCATTTTGTAAGCAAAAGATTGAAACATATTTACACTTGTTCTGGGAGTGTGCACAGGTTCAAAGGTTATGGCAGAATGTAATAGCTAAGTTTGAGCTAAGGGAATTAATGTCTATCGACTGGATAGATATTCATTTAGGTTTGTCCGGTAATTCCCCACGAATAAAGATATTTAATACAATTATTTTTGCAATGAAATATTGGATATATAGATGCAGGGGTAAGTCCGTAATATTGTCTTTGGGGGAGTTTCAAAAGAACTGTTGGAATTTAGGGAAGAAGAAAAGAATATTGCAGGAAGGGCAGGCAAATTGGCCTTACATTTACAGAAGTGGGAACAAGTGAAGTTTTCATGAACTTTTAACACTGGGCTATTGTGGCTATTGTAGCCTCGTTTAAATGATTTCTTGTTATTTTTTTTTGTAAATAGATTGTTTCTGTTTTTCTGTCGCTCCAATTTGGGATATTCTGAGGGGGCTAGGAACAGTGTGCGTATATGTGTGGAAGTATGGTCGGATGGTGTGTGTGTGTCGCATGGTGGGGAGGGAGGGGTTTTAGTAGTGTGTTTGGTTGGATGGGGTCATTTGTTTTATGTTACAATTTATTTCATTTTCGTTTTCTTCAATCGTACAATCTATGTTATGAAAATGTTTTGAAATCATGTTAAGAAAAAACAATTGAATTTTATTTCTAAGATTGATTTGTATTGTTTGGAATCAATAAAAAAAACTATGGACAAAAATATGAACGCGAAATGTACCAGGGCAGCCCTGTGTATAGACAACCTACGATATTTTGTTCTCTTTTTTTCTTCTGTCTAGACTGTCATAGGGGGAGTGAGCTAGGCTGATGTCGTCTCCTCTACATGATTTTAAAAAGAGTCAAGAAAAATAACGGTTTTGACAAAAATAAACTGAGAAATAGCCAAGCTAAAAAAAAAAAAGGCTGCAAGAACGACGTAGGATCTCGGACCTGACATTATTGCCATTGTCTCATTTGCACATCTTCCGTGTTTGGTGTTTACATTGTGTTCTATAATGACTTAATTGTCCCTTTTTGTCACATTTTGCAAGTTCTAACAAACAGAGCAGCCGCCTACGACATGACACATCAATATTTTTTTTAGCTTAAAGATGAAGTTGAGTTCTGGTCATGCGATTGCATTGTGAAAGAAATGTTATGGAATCGATCAGAAAAAGTTGATCATCTAGCAGATAATTATTGGTGTGTACTGCAAGGTTCTGAAATCATTAAAATGATAAGAAATTTGGCCCAGTCTTGGTAAAGTTACAAGCACTGTACACAGAAATATTTATATGGGACTAAACGAACATGTGGCATAAAAATCCGTCCCGATTTTTATGCTGTTACATGCCATATTCAGAATATTAAGGCAGTTGAAGAGCCATGCTTTTCAGGGAACAATTTTTAATCTGATGTTCTTCCACACTTGCATAATAACAATGATAACGCTCACAAATTATGTTTCACCTCTTCCCAGAACTAAACCTTCTCTTTAAAAATTTTTATCGATGTTGCTTCTAAACGACTTGGTTGGTTTAAAACCAAAATGTGTGGGAGGCGTATAAAATTTATGGGACAAGATAGGATTGACTTTTAAAGGAGCTTGAACATATCCTTTAGAATATAATAGCTTCACCTGCTGTTTTAGTCGAGGAGTGACCACCTACGTAAAGTTTTTTTTTTAATTCCGACCACGTGTATTTGAAGCCTGAGGGCGCTAATCCTGTAATAGACAAGTTTCTTAAAAGGTGCTCAATTATATTTTTTCAAGTGGTAAGGCTTTACAAACATGGCACGATCCCTATTTTTTTTTCTTTCACGTCTGACCATCATGAAATAGAATATCTTCGTGGTCAGTTACACAAGAAATGTGGTTATAAATGATGGCGATCGAATGAACGATCACCAGAATTTAAAGTAAAAGAAAAGAGCCTTATGCTTTCTATAGATATATGTTATTGTATTAAGTATTTTATCGTGGGTCTGATACAAACTGAGCCTTTTTTTAGTTATCAGTTTGGGATAGCATATTTTCCATAACGTAGATAATCATTCTAGTTCCTATTCCATGGCTTCTCTTTCGTGTATAATCATTTTATTGTTAGGTCATTTCTACTGGAATAAATATTTACCTTTCATCTGTATTAATAAGGGCGTTCACACCTACAGAAAAAAAGTGAGATTTAAAAATCAATTTTTGCATCGCGATCCAAATCGCACTAATTGTTATGTGTGGACGGGCCTATTACATTTTCGCCAGAGCTACCATTAAGTTTCCATCCTTATCTATTTTTAAAGATAATTTCATCATGATGAGAATTTATATCTCATTGTGCCCTTTCTATTCATTACAAATTGTTTTCATTGCTAAGGGTAATTTTACAAGTCCACAAATTTCTTCAAATGTTTTCGAAAACAGGTGAGGGATGAATTCATTGTCCGACGTATTATATACTCGTCTCCTGAGAAAATACAATCAAATAGCCGGTATGACCTAAATCTATGAATTCAATGTACGATGTATAAAACTTTAATACTTGTCTTTCGAAAAATAGAATAGCTGCCGGTGGCAATAAGGTCACTAGAGGTCACAAATAACGAGAAAACCAATCTTTATTTCGATCATTTTCTCTCCTTCGAGATTGAAAATTGTCCTGACCTAAATCTCGATTTCTCTTAACCCCAGTCACACTATCCGAACCGATATCGTCTCCTTTTTAAAAAAGACCGAATAATGTATTGCATTATCCCCGAATGGCAGAGATTGTATCGGCTTTTAGTCGGTGTGAAGTCGGTTTTGCGGTGTGACCGAGGGATTACCCGGAAAACGCCAAAAGCAGATGTAGATTTGCAAATGGTGATTTACCGCTTCAACCATTATCAATTTTATTCCTCCGGGAAGTGTAAACGATACTTTCTGACTCACAAGTAATACAAAGAGAGACAAAAAATGGTTTTGCGATCACAGCTACAAATATTATTGGTCGTGCGAAACAAGTTCAGCGCCCCAAACAAAGGTGTCGCGTTTACAGAGCAAACACAAAATTAGAATTTTGTTGTTTTTGTTATCAATTTGCGACGATCTTATAAGGTGATAATTCATTTAATACTCTAAATTGACCATGTAAACTATTTTCAAATTGTCAAGACCCTGATTTTCCCTTGATAATCGTTTCGAGTTTTGGCTTGAATATATTTTTAGACCTAATATAGGATGATCGAGTTTAGGGGACCTGTGTAAATTAGTATTTAGCTCTGAGCACTAACCTTGTTTGTGAACACTGCTACCCGTGAAGTTCAATTTATTTCCTCTGTTCATGAATCGATTGTGACTTTAAAGGCGTTGAAATAAGTAGGTGCATTATTTTTTCAATCAAATTCACTTTGACCACTAGTTTTAGTAAATACATGTTTGGTGCTATATTGTCATATACACTGCAAATTCGTTGTGTAACGTTGTGTAACGACTTTACACAACATTGGGTGGTTCACTCCTTACACAGGGGTTGTGTTAAGTTGTGTAAACAAAATTACACAACAAATTTCTGCAAATTCGTTGTGTAAAGTTGTGTAATTTTTTTTTTTTACACAACTTAACACAACACCTGTGTGAGGAGTGAACCACCCAATGTTGTGCAAAGTCGTTACACAACAAATTTGCAGTGTATATGCGCATGGTTATTTTCAGAAGTATTAAGCCCATCGCACACTATACACGATTGGAAGAAGTTTCAATAGCATTCGGTATGAGCATTCAAATACGTTAAATCTTAATGATTCAGAATCTGATTAGTCATAGGATTAATAAAATATCAATTCCAAGGGATTTCAAACTATCTTGGAGGAAAAGCTAAATCGGCTCAGAATCGTGGTCAGTCCAGTAATGCGAATGTCTACGATTTGAAGCCGATTCGGCTTTTATACTGATCAGAAGGCTTAAATGCAATAAAATCCCGGTTCTTGGTATTGTTATCTTTATTTAGAACCTACGTCAGGACAATGCTTTTTGTTTCGATTTCAGTATTTAATGTGATTCTCGATTCCTCGAAAATCGGATCGCAGGAGGATCGTAAAGTGTGCGGTGGGCTTTAATAGTTCTTGGTTGTGACACTGAAACGCCAGTAACTTCAAGTATAGGTAATCAATACGTACATGGAAAAGAAACTGTATCCTTTTGGCTGTGTTTCTTTCCTTTATCTATGTATCTTCTCTCGGTTAGGAGGTTGATTGCAACATTTCCCCACTCATATCTGTTTTCTGCTATCCTAGTACATTTTTGCAGTGTCATTTCGCTCCATGTCCTAATGCTTCCCTCCCAGTTAGTTCTTTATTTCCCTCTTGGTCTGGTACCTTCTACTTTTCCTTTATAAAGATCCTTCAAGAGACTCTCCTTTTGCCTTTTTTAACCATTCCTAATAAGATATTTTGTTAAAGCCGTGCCAAAAGCAGTTTTCCTTTGTTAGTTTTCATATCTTTCCATGATATTCTCATCATTCTCCTGCATGCACACCCAATTTTCAAACGAAGTGATTTCTTCCCCAAGTCACATCTTATCACGATAAATGGGAATGCACTTTCCTCACTTACGAATGCCTATATATATATATATATACCTCATTTCGAGGGCAATTTATTTTACTGAATCATTACGAGTCATTGTACTCTATGATTATAAAGGATGCAAATACTTTTCTTACTCAACACCTTAAAATATAAAAGCGTTCTTTTAAAGTATCTCTGTACTTTTTCATAATTCTAAATAATTTGGCATCTGAATAATTATCATAATAAAAAAAAGCTAAAGATATAAACCAGATCGTACTGTTTGCTCAACAACTGACAAACATGACAATGTAGACCTATTATTAACAAACCAAGACTCATCTACCAAAAGATGTTTTACAGTGACTGCATCTATACCGCGAAACAACTTCCTGCTTCACAAAAGAGAAATGAACTTGTCTTGCCAACTTCAAGAGATCCCTAAATACAACAAATTATGTACTTGGGGGAGGGGGGGGGAGTTTCCCCTTCAAATCTGGGATTTTGTAAGCTCTACCTAACGGTACTTTTGTTTCAGCGCCCTAAAGTCTCGTTAAGACATGACGCGGCAAAAGCTCAACGGGTTTTTTCATGACGACGTAACGTGTAATATGCTTCACATTTCCGTATCATATAAGACAGAGCTCTGTGAATACGCGCAAGTCCTTTGTTGCGCGCAGTTGCCAATCATTTACACGTTAAAAAGACCGCAGCAGCATTTTTTTGCGGTGGTTTACCGCATCATATCTGAATAAGACTTAAAAATGGTTTGCCGCGATGGTTTGTCCCCTTTGCATACCTGAAACCCTGAGGTTCCATGAATCCAGTGGTATATTTAAGAGGTCTTATATTAGTAACCTCCCATCGAATGAAAACAAAAATGGAACTGGCTTTCAACGAAAACATTTTGAACGCTTAGTTCCAAATACTTATTTCTAGACTCGAAAGATATCCGTGCGTAATTCAAAATTGATTGGACAATTATCTCTGTACTGTTGATATGAGAAAAGCTCCCTCTGCGGCATTATGAAAACAGCACTAGATTTTCATTACCTATAAAGAAGTTTAAGAACGTATGACTGTAAAATTTCACACACGATATCTGAAGGATATATTATAAACATTCGCCAAGTTTCATGGAGTTCGCACAAGTCTGAAAAAGGGATTTACTGCCTTTAAGCATTCGACATGATATCAATGTTAAATACACGATTGTATATAATTTTAATGATATCATCTATTTACCCTTTTGAGTATCATTTTCTTCTTGAAATCAGAAGGAGTTCTATGAATAATTCTGCAGGGGTGGTTAATGAATGAAGGTCACAAAAAATCAATCGTACATCTACTTTAAAAAATGAAAATTGTTCAAGCTGAATTCAAGGACAATTTTGCAATATGCTTCAGCTTACGAGGTAGGCGTTTTGGTTGCGTACAGTACACGTGATGGCTTGAGGAATGCACGTATCATATTTCATACAATGTGGAAAGCCTTGAATTCAAGAAAATGGTAAATAACTTATGAAATAATAGCAATTTGCTCAGAAACTCAAGTGTTTTGTCGAGAAATATCACATTTTGTGTATACTGTTCTACATGGGCCTGTCTCCCTCCCTCTTACGTCAATATCGCTTTTTATGAGAAAAAGATCAGAATACTAATCACTGAAATAGACACAAATGAAACGAACATTTGTTTATTATATCTAATATTTTCCCAATATCTTCCTGAAAAAGACAATATTTTTAACGTTATTTCTATTTCTTAATACTATATTTTTACTTTGTGATATAAACCATTAGTACCAAGTTTGATCAAATTCACCGAAACATGTCACTTTCGAATTGCAAATTTCACATACCTTCTGAAATTGTTACATGTGCCTAATGTCGACTTATTCACGGAAAATCGAGATAATGCGCCTCTCAGAACAGCAATCCTGATTTTGTTTTATTAACAGAAATGAAATGGACATATTATGAAAGGAAGGAAGAATAAAGCAAACAAAATCTGTCAAACATGATATTTTTCTCGGATGTATGTATTGAGACTAGATGATTCTTGGTACTAGAGAAAACATCTGACATAAAGAGCTGCACACACACAAAGGATATCCGGGCAGCTCGCATTACCATCAGGTGAAGTTCACGCTTAACTATGCCGTTGCGACATGCGAGAGGATTTTCCGATCGAGTTTTAGGCTGAAGGACAAAAACTCACATTCTCCCCTCGGGTTTTCACCAGCCTTTGGGGGAATGTGTCCCAATTCAGACATTTATGGCGGGAATGCCTGGCTGCGTTATGTCCGTCGGGTACAACTTGCGCCTCGCAGAGTTGTGGTAACTTGTAGGCACAAATCGTCTTCAGTTGTTGTGCGTAACAGTGTCAGCGCTGTGAGACTAAATTGACAGCATACTGGATAGGCACTGTACTTAAGCTGTCCTGGAATCAGCCAGAAACTGACAGAATTAGGCTCTACGCAAGGCTTTAGGAATTGTGGCAAAATGTCGAACTAGAGTTTGTGCCTGCATACCTAGAGTTGCATGTGGCCCGTCTAAAAGGAACAAAACAGCCCGTTAGGAGATTTGCAGCCAAGGCAAAGTATTTTTTGGTGTTTCTTTCATAAATAGTTGCCATTAAACCGTGGAGCTATAATCTCTATGGATTAAACGCAGCTAAAACAAAAAGAATCAAACGCACGTGGAATGCGCGATTCTTATTGGTTGAAAGTCAAGTTGCATGTGATCACAAAGGATCGTGCAAAGGGCGCCAAAGCAAACGTTCTCACGTGTATAACAACGTGTTCAACGTCACATGAATGTTCATGTTTTTGTTTCCAAGTATTGGTTAAAAATGATGGAAAAACAGAAAATAAATTCGATCAAATAACAATTGTTTTACACTCGCTCTGTCTTTGTATAAATTATAATAATACAATGTCAAGTTACGTACGTTTTCACCCTATGCCTGTTTTAATATCACTGTTGTCAGATAACTTTCATAATCTGATAATCTCAGGTCTATTCACTCCACATGTATATGTAAGACAGTGCAACCAATTTCCTCGGGGAAGATCTACTCTCAGTTCACACCCAAGTTCTTTTCCTTTGATTATCAGATAAAGGTATTCCAAAGGGAGCCACCCTGTTCCATTTTTCTTCCCTTAATTCCGAGTAACCCTAGCATTATACGAGCGGGTTTGTCAGGATGGTGCCGAATAAGAAAGAATAGGATTTGGTAACCTGGTATGATATCATACTAATCATTATAAAAGTTGTGAAAACCTTGACAAAACTTCAGGGACACCAATATAAACAATAATAATAAAAGAGGTCAATTTATTTTTCATAATTAAAGTTCATACTAAAAAAAAAATAGTTGGTGATGATAGTCAAATTTGACTGATTGCCATTTAACGCTGAATTCAACAACAACAACAACAACACGAAGATTCTCACACCCTGGTAAAAAAAATGATACAAAAAAAATCGTATGATTGATCCTACCTCTGCTCTTGTGCGAGCTCAACACTCCACTTCAAGATGAGCCCCAATTATAATTTTCGCGACTAAAAATAAAGGACTTTACTCCCGAGAATCAAAGCGAAGTGACTTACGTCAGCTTCGAGAGTCATGAGAGTTATATACCCGATGGATTGTATGTTTTAATCACAGGATAAAAACATAATGTCGGATAATGCTTCATAGAAAGAAAAATCGGCTTAAAATATTATTCCGTTCATTTCGACAAAGACAGAGTATTCATAGGATTAGGGTTTATCACGATGTGAATTTGTTCAACCCCGTTACATTTCTTTTGATCAAATTACTTTCGAATTTTGAGGCATAAAATTGATGATTTCCTTTATTATTTGATTTTAGATTTGCGATCACTATGTTTTGTTTAATCTCTCTTCTCCTGTATTTCCCCTTCTTATCTTTAATATTCTTCATCATACTGCCCCTCCCTCTGTCTCTCTCTCTCTCTTTCTTTCTACCTCTCTACACTATATATATATATCTTGTTCACTTTTATTGCCCTGTCCATTTCTAAAAAAACAAAACTTTATTACCCTTTGTGTTTTTCTCTATATTATTTTGTTCTTTCGTTCTTTCCTTTTCTACGCCCTTCACGATATCCCTCCATCTCTCTCGCTCTCTCTCTTTACATAATGTCTTTCTTCTTAACTACTTATCTCTCTCTATCACTCTTCCCTCCATCTCCATCCTTCCACACATCACGAGGGACTGAATCCTTCCTCTCATCTGTTTGCTTTGTGGATGCGAGCTGAGTATTTTCTCACACTCGAATCTGAGACATTAAACATGGCGCTTCCTTCATGCTAGCCGCAATAGAGAGCCGCTAAGAGATTAAGTGGGACCCTTGTGGAAAAAATGTCTCAAGTTCAAAGCTCCTTACCGTCGCGGTCGAATTTAGAACAATCGTTATTTAAAATAAAAACTGTCGTCAATATTGAATGAGACGGTGTACATGCGTGGGTATGTGTGTGTGAGTATGCGCGTGTGCGTGTGTGCGAGCGTCTGTGTGTGTGTGTGTGTGTGTGTGTGTGTGAAGAACGCTTTTGAGAAACGGTGGGCAGAACTTTACTAATCACATACGTGCTTGGTATACATACTTGAAAAAAAATCATATTTGCCGAACTCTTCCGAATGTATCCTATATATTGCAAGAATGTATGACTTTCTTGTAAGTGTTGTAAACAGTAATGTATAACATACAAAGAATTGTGCAAACTTGGGAATTCCATCTTATATTACAGAAAAACAACAACAACAAAACCGAACGATTGAAACGGAATATCAATAATTCTAATTGCACTGACAAACTTGATCGTCTGATAGCCAGAAAAGTTTCATCGATGTGTAATTGCAAAGTGGAAACATACACTAAAAAAAAGGAACTTTGTCTAACTTCATTTTTTGTGATAAAGCTGAGGTTTTGAATCATCTCCGAATCGGAATTTCAATCATTTAAACCACAGTTTAGCCATAGTGTGTATAAAACTACAGACAGATAGATAACTTTTTCATTGAATGTAAGGTTGTGTGCTTACTTGTTTTATCTTAGCTGATTAGAATCATGGTTATCGAATGAAAAGCGTATTTATAATATTTTATCGAGTGAGAAATGTAAATGCCTAATTCTTGATGTAATGTCCTTTTCTCTCGGCAATCCATGGACAAAGGTCATGGAAATTGCATCAGCAAGACACTCTCTACACTGCCAAGATTAATAGACAAGAGAGAGAGAGAGAGAGAGAGAGGAACAAAGGGTAGACAGGGAGAGAGGGGGAGACAGAGGGTAGACACACAAACACACGCACACACACCACATACACACACAGGGGGGGGGGGAGAGAGAGAGAGAGAGAGAGAAAGAGTGGTTGGTAAAATAACAGAAGGGACAGTATTCGTAGCCTCTACAAAAAATAAAACCTGATACCCGCCATTCTCTTATAGATTTTGTCCCGGACATGAGACGAAGAATAACAGCAGACAACACTTAGCTTTGACAAGCGCGGGAAAGATGTTACCGCCCTAAAGCAACCATATACCGATCGATGTCATTGTCAGTGATATAGGTAGATCCATACGGGCCTTTTCTTTCTTTCTCTCTATTTCCCTCTCATCTATTTATTTATATATTTTCTGTGGGAGGGTATTCATTTGCTCAATCAGCTTTAAACAGCTTTTATAAGATACTCGTGTACGACACGTGGACTCGGCGTAATTTTGCCTGACGCGATTAGTGAGAAATACCTAGGGAATAAAAAAAGGATGTCTGATTGGCTTTATCTATCATTCTCTCTCTCTCTCTTTCTCTTTCTTTCTTTTTTTCTTTTTCTCTTGCTACCCACCCTTAATTTCATCATAATGCCTATGTAAATCACAATCTTAGGTACAGGCAGTTCTGGAGATTAAATCTCACCTTTAGATTAGCAATAGATAAAAGAGAGCTCCCGTGAACGAAAAGTTCTCCTTTTATTTTAAATGTCTGCTATACAGTCTGTCTTTGATTTTTTTTATTTTTATAGATGTACTGTATACTGAGTGTGTGTATTGCATGTACACGAGATGAATTTCTATACCTAACGAAAAAATGTTGAAAATTTAACATTAAAGATTGAACATGGAACATTGATCAATCTGTCATACTCAAAAGGAAGTTGAAAGAAAGTCACTCTGTATTCTCAATTTGCATTTTCGATGTATAACTTACAAAAATGCTTGTAGAGAAACGATTGGAGACGATGCTATATTGACGAATCACAAGAAATTTACACATTGAAATAGCGCATTTTCAGGAGCAATGAACTGCACATGAACAGCACAGTTTGTCTGAAAGACGAAGTGTGTCATATTAAATTGACTGGAACCCATTACGTATATTAAAACCGCAAACCCATCCACCATCCTTATCAAACGAGCATATTAATATACAGGGTATGTAAACATTGGCCCACCAGAAGAGAAAAATACTGAGCATTTTCGTATTCTGTGGCTAACCCCTCCCCCCAACAAAAACAAAAACTTGAAGCAAAAAAAATCAAAATAAAAGATCTGAGCATTTTTGTCTTCCTTGGCCAACCAATAACAAATATGAGCATTTTTGTCTTCTATGGTCATCCGAGAAAACAAAATCAGCAATTTCGTCTTTTATTAAATTTTGAAAACATGCACCATATGCAGTGCTATCGGCGGAATGATAGGAAAGACGAGTTGGGGACCGGAGGCCATTTTTAGTCACGGTATACGTGAGAGTGAGAATGCATTTCAATCACCTGTATTGGAATGGAAGATAGCAGCGAATTCAACTAATGAAAAGACAGGAAATGTTGATGCCGATTTGCAGATTTGAGATGTCGACGAAAAGTGGATCTTTATCTATCACACGATTCTATCAGAGCATGGTAGTATTGCTGGTCCGTGATCAGATAGAGTTGAAAATAATGAGTTAAATAACGCTTTGCATTCTAACGAAATCAAGCCACATTGAAGAGTTCATGACCGGACTCGAACTGCATGACCAAGGCGGGTTGAATGCAAGAGATAGGCTAAAAGATATGGACGATAGAGAAGGAGGGGCCAGTCAAATTTGAGAAATTAATCGAGAGAGAAAGAAAATTAGTTAATTAACAGGAAAGAAATGATAATAATAGTTCGGAATTGTGATCCCCCATTCATAAGTTCTCGAGTCCGCCCCAGAACATATAACTAGGGAACGACAAAATTATACAAATTCTAGATCGTGGGGAAAACGGTACA
This sequence comes from Mesocentrotus franciscanus, assembly GCA_037976565.1. NCBI lineage: Eukaryota > Metazoa > Echinodermata > Echinoidea > Camarodonta > Strongylocentrotidae > Mesocentrotus > Mesocentrotus franciscanus. The sequence goes on along the minus strand of CP137677.1, from coordinate 28,838,700 downwards.
GGAGCCTTGAGAGAAAAGTAATCACTTAAGTGTATATAATAACGTAAGCGTATGGTAATTTTAGCATTGCTGCTTATTTCAGTCAATGGAGGATGGGGGAGGAGGGTTTTGACCAATTTGATCCCATAAACCTTAGGAAGTGATGTTTTTGTCCCCTTCTTCATGAATAATTCAAAAGATGTCTCGCAATTTAATAAAACCTTTTAATGACGACTAAGCCTTGATTCAATCACACGTCAAGTATACAATACTGATGGATTACATACATTTTATATGGTTTCAATCTAATGAAAGTCTCGTGAAAATGCATAAGGCAATACAAATTTTATAGGAAGGATTTTATTCGAAATGTTACAAGATTGGAGAGTCAGATTTCGAAGAAGACGAGAGTTTGATAACAGGTGATTAAGGCTGGACGTGGTGTGAATTGCGGATTGGAGAACGTAATAATGGAAAATATTGAAATTTCCGAGCTCTTTTGGTTTTACTTATTGCAACTAAAAGAGGTAATAGAATGGGGGTAGAAAGCTGTGAGATAGAGAAGGGCGAGAGGGAAGTAGGGTGGGAGAGAGGGTAAGGAGAGCAAAACTGTGAGAAATTGGCCCAGTCTTGCTAAAACTCATAAGCACTGTACCGTACAGAAACATGTACATGGGACTACACACACATTTGACAGGAAAATGGGGTCCACAACCTTAAGCTGTTACTTTTAATAACCGAATATGATGGCATTTGAAGAGCCATCCTCTGCAGGGGATTTTTTTAAATGATACTTTTCCAAACTAACATACAAAGAACGAAAAAGCTCTTAAATAATTTTCAGCTTTCCTAGAACTTGATCTTCTCTGTAATAATGACAATCGATAAAACTATAATTATTGCGATAAAAATGAAAATTTGCCATACTGTACTAGAAACACTACCACCCTCTCGCGCCATCTCAGGTTAGCTATAGGAGTATGATCCCGTAACTCGTAAGATGACTTTGAGATGGCGCTGTGCAATAAACAGCACTTAATGGCAGAAAGTTCATCAGTTTAGTATCGCTTTAAAACATTAAACAAAATCAAATAACAGTGACTTAAAAAGCACGAGAGAGATAAGAAAGAAACTGTTACGGCCGTGAAGAGAATACTATGTGAAGAAATGATGCGAGTGAACCTGACGAGGATTCAAGTTTGGATACAACCTGTGGTGTATACAGATGACATTGTAAAAGGGGATAGGGAAGAGGGTATAAGACGAAAATAGACAACAATAATATCGAGGATAAAACCTCAAATCCTCTATCCACAAATCTTCTTCCTCCACACCTAAACAGGGAGTTTGAAGAATTCCATATTTCTTGTGAAGCAGACAAGTTTGACTAAGACAATGTCAAAGAAGAGAGGGAGGATGGAAGAACAGAAATTCGACAATGATACCGAAGATAGAACTCCCAAAGCCTCCATTCTACGATGTCCTTCTTCCACCTCTCTGTAACTCCGATACGGTGGATTTCTAATGTGGCCAAGATCATTGACTGACACACTGTACGAGAATAAAAGGACGCAAACATGGAGGAAATTTGAAAAAATTTGATATCACTAATAAAAGCCCCCAAAGCCTCCATCCTCCCATCTTTCTTTTTGCATCCTCCCATCTTCTTTCCGCATCCTCCACTTCTAAAACTCGGAGCAGCGTTAGACGATGATGGATGTTGCGGGTAGAGTTCGGGTGAGAAGGAAACACTAGATTGATACATCCATAGGATAAATACGAGAGCGATCGGTGACAAAGAGAAAATGATTTCGGTTTCAGCTCATGTCGGTATTATTGATTGCAATTTCCATCTTCCATTGCCGCCTCCCGCCCTCTTTCTTCGCCCTCTCTGCGGAGAGTTCAGAGAAAACAAAAATGTGTGAAATTGGAAACGAGTTGGTTTCATTGTGAATGTTCGTGCCCATTTTTTTTTTTTTTGTTAACCCTGTCCTATTTCTTTCTTCTTTCCTTTTAATTTTGCTCGCCCCTTTTGACACAAAATTAGTATTTAATGAATGCTGAGTAGGCCAAGAATTATATTTTTTTTAATAAAGAAAATTATTATTATTCTTTTAAATCAATCCTTTGAAAAGTGATGTTATGTGAAGACCGTAACCCCCAATTCTCACTGTTTATGCTTTTTTTCTCTCCCTCCCCGCATCTATCAGTTCTCCCCTCTCTCTCTCTCTCTCTCCTTCTTTCGGCATGCCTTCTTTTCTTTCTCGTTCGTTCTAAAAGAAAATACCTGAGAACTCCCGTGAAAACGGAATATACAAATCACGACATAGACCCCGTTTCTCACATCAAGAAAATAACTAAATGTAAATCTATGAGAACCGGCGCACAATCCACCGCTTTATCATCGCTTCTCATGAGAGAAAAGAAGTATTCTAACTTCTTCTAAGATGTCAGATGGATTAGGGATGCAATCCCATCTGGTATTAGCATCCATATCATCATCTAGCATCATATCATCCTTTGAGTATGCATGAGAAATTGAGATTCGGTGCATGGTGTTATCATGGCAGTGGCGGATCCAGGAATTTCTTACCGGGGGGCACAAAATCGCATGGGGTGAAATATATGAAAAACGATGGAGCGAGGCGTCAGCGGCGAGGGAGCGGAGCGACCAAGCGGGAGTGGGTCTGGGAGGGGGTCAGAACCCCCTCCCTGAGTAGGAAGCATTTGCACTTTTAGAACCACATTAGGTGCATTTTCAGGCACTTCCTGGAGTAATATGACGTAAAATTGCTTTCTCCTACCCCCTCAAAGAGAAGGGATCCAGGGGCGGATGATGGGATCTAGCTTTTTGCTATTAAAGGGGTTGACCCAATAACGACACGGAGCATCGTCCACGACCCGCGAAGCGGCGAGGCGATTTTTTGTTGTTGCTATTTTGAACCCCCGTAAGTGATGTTTTCCTGGCATCTACTAACACAATGGAGACCATAAAAAGCAGTGCATGATAATTACGTCTTTTTAAATCAAGTAACAGTTTAAGGGGTTGACCCAAAACGATGCAGAGCATTGTCCACGAGCCGCGTAGCGGCGAGGCGATTTTTGGGGTGCTATTTTGAACCCCGTAAGTGATGTTTTCCTGGCATCTATATACTAACACAATGGAGACCATAAAAAGCAGTGCATGATAACGTCTTTTAAATCAAGTAACAGTTTAAGGGGAGTTTGACCCAATGACGATGCGGAGCATCGTCCACGAGCCGCAAGTCCGAGCCGCGTAGCGGCGATTTTTTTTTTTTTTTTTTTGGGGCTATTTTGAACCCCCGTAAGTGATGTTTTCCTGGCATCTACTAACACAATGGAGACCATAAAAAGCAGTGCATGATAATTACGTCTTTTTAAATCAAGTAACAGTTTAAGGGGGGTTGACCCAAAAACGATGCAGAGCATTGTCCACGAGCCGCGTAGCGGCGAGGCGATTTTTGGGGTGCTATTTTGAACCCCCGTAAGTGATGTTTTCCTGGCATCTACTAACACAAAGGAGACCATAAACAGCATTTCATGATAACGTCTTTTCAAATCAAGTAACAGTTTGAGGGGGGTTCGACCAAATGGAGATGCGGAGCATCGTCCACGAGCCTCGAAGTCCGAGCCGCGTAGCGGCGAGGCGATTTTGTTGTTGTTGCTATTTTGAACCCCCGTAAGTGATGTTTTCCTGGCATCTATATACTAACACAATGGAGACCATTGAAAGCAGTGCATGATAATGTCTTTTTAAATCAAGTAACAGTTTAAGGGGGGTTCTACCCAATGACGATGCGGAACATCGTCCACGAGCCGCAAGGTCCGAGCCGCGTAGCGGCGAGGCTATTTAAAAAAAAAACCCTAACCCCCTGGTATTAGTCATGTTCGACTTAAAATTGCATGCCCCCCCCCGCCCCTTACCCAGTAAAAAAAAACACCTTCTTATAATATCACCCCCTTTCCCTTCTCATTATTCTCCTTTTCCCCCTTTTCTCTCCTCCGTCTTTCCGCCTTTCTTCTCTTTCTCCTCTTCCCCTTTTCTTTCCTCTCTCTTTTCTTCTTCTTTCTCTCTTCCCTTTTTTTTCTTTTTCCTCTCCTTTTTCTTTCCCCCTCCTTTTTCTCCTTTTCTTTTTTGGCCGGGGCACGTGCCCTGTGCCCCCTGGATCCGCCACTGCATGGTTTTGCAATTACAGGAATCCCTATTTGAGGGGATTTAAACAGCATGGGTGATTTCCTAGAAGTGGCGTAAAAATTGGGGGCAAGGGGGTACATTCCCCTGCATCTCTAAGAAAAAGGGGGGATTAGACGGGTGATCCGACACTATACTGCGGCGACAATTGCTCCAGGCTTTATTCCGTCCAAACTATAAAGTTAGGGTTATGGTCCCGATTTTGGTATGTTTAAGATTAGGGTTAGGTAAAGTGTTGGGTCAAGGTTTAAAGCTAGGGATGCAATTAGTGTAATAAACTACCGCGGATCAACTGTGGCAAATGTGTGTGGAAAAATCAACCTCCGAGCTTGGAGAAGATACCTTGGTAAATAGAAAACTGTCGTAAGGGAAAGCGCCGTACAAGTTCCATTTGGACGAATTGGAAGTCAACACGGTCGCAAAGACCTTCGAAAAATCAAACAACGGCAATTTTAATAGCCTTATCTAAACCCATTGAAATAATATACATTTAAGGGTATTCAACTGCCCTTGGGTTGCTATTTCGAAAGACATTTCTGCACGAGTCATGTGTAATGTTGCTAAATCAATATCTGCATACTCTGAGACGTTTTCCTTCCCAAAATAATAGCATGTCAAAGATCCACAGAATACATGCCCATACAAAAGCCTAACAGAATCAGTTTCGATGTCATAATACATTTACAAATTCGATGAACGTTATACATTCCTATTTGCCTTCGTATTATTGGTCTCGAAATAGATTTGCGAATCCTTCTCGTGACGTCATCAAGTAACCGAATTCCAAAGTGATAATTCTCTATCGTTCTAAAGCGAGCAAAAACAAATACAAATTTGTGAGGTCCTTAAACGAAAAGATAATACCAATTGTCAGATTGTGGATAATTGTATGGCTTTTATTTCTTAAATAGCATTTCGTCAATATTTTTCAGATTTGTATGTAACGTCATCACCGTCATGTAATATTTTGTTACGGAGGACGCCCCCCGTGCCCTATTTTCGTTGAATGCTTTGCGGTTATTTGCAGCCGCGACGATATTTTGTAACAGACCACAACTATCTGCTAAGTTGTTTTGTTCCCGGCAGGGGAAGTCCATCCTGATATTAAGTTGGTTTTAATAGAAGTAGAAAAATCACATGTCAGTGAAAATTTGATCTAATTCCGGTTAAAATAAGATAGTTATGAATTCTTGAAGTTGCGATCAATCAAACAAAAATTGGCAACACTGTGACGTATTTTGTGAGCTCCTCTCCAATTTGCTCTGTATACATACAATTCCATAAACTTTCCTTTTCTTGGTTATTGATTACGGAACAGATTTTTATCATATAGGTGTTATATAGAAACATATTTTCAATAATTATATTTAGGGTGCATGTTTCATTAAACAAATTATTGAGGGAAAATAGAAACTTCAGTTTTGTTTTAGTACAGAGAACATTGGGAGGGAGGTCGCAAGATATTGATTCATTCAGTGATAAACTCAAACTGTCGGACGTAACTCGTAACTTAGAGGTAGGGTATTCTACTGACACTACTTCATATTTACGTATAATATACCAACTGCTGCACACAATTTCCCAATGTGTCGACAGCCATGTCCCACAATGCATCGCCAACTGATGATGCTCGCGAGATGTTGCTTGTGTATACAGGAACCGGAAATCGCTCTATGTACGCCTTCACTGAAAGATGGCTCAATTGAAAATGCATTACAGAAGTGGCGCCATGGGCTTAATTCCTGGCGTACTGGCTAACTGCCTTCACATGCTTGCTAGCGCAGGTAATAACGCAATCGAAATGACGCTCCGTGTGTAATGGGCTTTAAAGGGACTTGGTAACATTGTTCAGATGAGAGAAAATGGTGCTAAGGTAGTGACTTCAATGCTAGATGTAAAATTAAAGATAATCTGAAAGTTTGAGTGAAAACAAACCATTATTAACGATAACAATCGGGAAAAACTGATCTGATCGATTCCTTAATTCTCCCGACTATATTATTACAATTTAATTACATTTTAGGTGAATGTAAATCGTCACAAAGCAATGAATTATCTCTATATATCATTCCAGACATTCAAGTGTTGACAGATTTTTAAAATCCTGTCTTATGTCTTATTTCGATGGAAAAACGGTTGGGAAAATTCAAAAATGGTTGGAAGAATTTACTGTTAGAAGGTGTTGACCAGTGACGCCTTCAAAGAAAACCATAAATATCTTTGTGATTTGAGAATTTTTTCAGGATTTTTTGCATGCTAGAGGGTTAGTTCAGTAGAAGGAATATAATAAGTATCATTTTATACACAAATTACGCAGTTTTTTCATCAACCTTCAACAATGTTACCGAGTCACTTTAAGAATATGGGCTTGCCTCTGTTCTAGCAAACCCACTGTACAAGCATCATATTGATATGTTTATGACTATAACAGTTGATAATGATATGTTGACTGATATACGCATAGAGCGTACTAATGAAAAACGGAAATGCGTATTGATGAGCCGATCGCGCTGCAGACTGTAGACACGGTAGAACAGAAAGAAGAAATGAAAACAAACAACATGTATTGAGGGCCAATCTTGATCATTATATCTATGCATGCAGGGTACAATTTCCACATCCTTGCCCTAAGTAATGTATCTCCATCTTCTTTCTCTTGATCGTCTCCAACTTCAACTTCATTGATCTGGCTTTTTTTCCTGCGGCCATTTCTCATTCATTGTGAAGAGAGGGAGATCGTCGCTTCAGAGTCTCGATTTCTACTTTAACGTTCTCTTTCTTGCCGAGGAGTAGATCGATTTCAAGCAACAATTGATGGTGGCTGTGCAAGGTTGTATAACGAACAAAATCTGGTGAAAGTAGAACATAATGAGGGCCCATCTCCTCAGGTGATCATATATCTCTACCCTGTTCACATTCAAAAAAGAATTCTCTTGGCGGGACTGTCAATGACAGGGGCATTTCCCGAGCTGATATCAGCACCTGAAGGAGAACTCCAACTTCGCGCAAACGAGGCGTCATTTCGAGAAAATCCGATGGAGGTTGAAAATAATGAGGGCCAATCTCCTCAGGTGATCATATACCTCTACCCTGTTCACACTCAAAAAATAATTCTTGGCGGGATCGTCAATGACAGGGGCATTTCCCGAGCTGATAACTGCACCTGAAGGAGAACTCCAACTTCGCGCAAAACGAGGCGTCATTTCGAGAAAATCCGATGGAGGTTGAACATAATGAGGGCCAATCTCCTCAGGTGATCATATACCTCTACCCTGTTCACACTCAAAAAAGAATTCTTGGCGGGATCGTCAATGACAGGGGCATTTCCCGAGCTGATAACTGCACCTGAAGGAGAACTTCAACTTCGCGCAAAACGAGGCGTCATTTCGAGAAAATCCGATGGAGGTTGAACATAATGAGGGCCCATCTCCACTAGTGATTATATACTTTGCCCTGTTCATTCTTTAAAACTACGAGTGTTCTTAGCGGGGTTGCTCCAATGGTATTGGCCTTTCCAGAGCTCACAACTGCACTAAAAGTGCTCCATATTTGCGTTGTGCCCGTCGCACACGAGGCGTAATTACGATTGTGTTATCACGTCACCTTCGTAATAAACCAATCCTGTGAACGAATTAGTCTATACTCCAGTACTTCAACGTAATATATGTGCATATCATCTTGTATTCACGGTCTGTTCGGTAGCTCTCACATGGCGCGTCAAAGACATCAACAGTCACTACGTCAGAAATAACGCCTCGTGTGCAACGGGCAAAACAACGGACTCCAGAGTCAAAAGAAGAGGAATAAAAGCGCTTTTTTTTTTAATAGCAGGATCTCATAATGGGTACACGCGAGGCATCATGTCCCTTGCGTTATTCAAAGACAATACGATAAGTGGACGAGTAAAATGGACCTACAAGACGCAGTCTCTAGGTACAGCCGCGGCGCAACTCTCTGACGCAAGAGTGCGTTGGCCCATTAACGAAAGGGCTGACGCAGGACCACCTCTATAGGCGGTACTCTGATGGTACGGTACGCTTTAAGAGCGCTCTGTCGCACAACAAGCAACCCACGGAAATAATCTTTCACCGTAAATTCACGGGAAGTGTTGTACTGGATCTTTCTCCCGAATAGCTCTTTTTGAGAGCTCTCTTATTTTGGAATGTGAAGTGGGCCTTGTTTAAGAGTGTGAACGTGGTCGTATCTGTTCATTTGACCGGATGAATGCAGGGCATCATGTGTAATGTTAGGTACCTGATTCGAGCTAGTAGTCTTTGATGGAAGGGGTGAGGACGAGTTACAGGTTGTTCCCCCTTTAACATCATATATTTCTATAACAAAAGTAACGATAAAAACTGTTTTGTTTACCCAAGGGAAGCCTCATCAGCATTTTGCTGTTCGCCATCGTCATTACTCTAGGAAAATTGCCAGGTACCCTTTTACACCGCGGTGGCAAATGTAGATCAATGGATTGCCAAAGAAGTTAGTGCCGGGCTGGGATTCGAAACCTCAACCCTTGTATTGTGAGTGAAGTGAATGAAACGCTACACCACGACATCTCCACGCAAAGAGACTAAACATGTTAAAGGGAACAAAGAGAGGAGAAAAAGAAGCAGTGTTGAATTTCGCACCTTGATATTCCGGTCAATGGCCATAAAAAATTAAGGTATCAATGTCGGAAGTCGTAGTAAATAGACTTGCCATTGACGACCATGCAATAATGAAGTGGGTTCAGAATTCAAAAATTGTCGCTACCCCTCTGCAAATTAATACGAATGCGATATAGTTGTGATTCTAGTTCAATTAAATCGTTGTGGTCCGCTTTTAGAAAATTGTCGCAGTATGACCGGGGCTCTCTCTCTATCACCGCCATCCTCATCTTACATCCATGTTATAAATGCCCACAAGTAATTGGTTGTTCTCTGATGAGGGTACGACCAAAAATAGCTCTTCGGTATAAGAGATCAAGTTACAAAGGGCTGAAGAAGGTGGATTCCTTTCGAGTATTGAGTTTGATTTCATATCCCGGAACTAGCATATTCCTTTACGCCTTTTATTTTCGTTCGTGCAAATTTTGCGAGCATTTTATTGCTTACACACACCATCCAGAAACACCATCCTCCCATGGGAAGTCTCATGTCGATCCACAGAGATAAAAGTGATTTGGTGCGTATGTATTTTCATGTCTTTCGAATTGATCTAGATGTTAATTTTTAGAATATCATAGAGTCTGCGCAGAGTTTCGAAAGAAAAAGTTGATTTGTTATGAATATTACCTACAAGAGAAAACAACTTAGCAGCGCCAAATTTCACCCGGGTGATAGTATAGGAAAGGGAGGAGGACACTCAAAGATTTGATATTTCGGAAAAGACATGTACATTATTAGTATTTACAGGAACATCCCTTACCCCCTCTTTCTTTCTCCCCCATCTCCCCCCTCTCTCTCTTTCTCTCTCTCTCCATCTCTTTCTCCCTGTAGCTCCCAATCTCTTCTCCCTCCCCATTTCAATATTTCTCTCTATCTCTCTCCCTATGGTTCTCCATCTCTCTCTCTCTCTCTTTCTCTCTCTCCATCTCTTTCTCCCTGTAGCTCCCAATCTCTTCTCCCTCTCCATTTCAATCTTTCTCTCTATCTCTCTCCCTATGGTTCTCCATCTCTCTCTCTCTCTCCATCTCTTTCTCCCTGTAGCTCCCAATCTCTTCTCCCTATCCATTTCAATCTTTCTCTCTATCTCTCTCCCTATGGTTCTCCATCTTTCCTACCTCTCTCTCTCTCTCTCTCTCTCTGAAGAGAGCGAATGGCCCACTCCACCTGTTCACTTCAAAAGGTGAAGGCTAAAGTACTGAACGACAACATCTTGAAAAGATACCCTTATTTACCACTCGTACGCTTTCTAAGAATAAAGAAAGAATCCCTCGAATAAAAGATCGATTGGTTTGACCATGTTTCTCTGTTTTAAACTGCTTCGTTATTGGCTTCAATTTCTCAATATCTCTGTACATGATCATCCCCCGTTATATCTCTCTATCTTCTTTTCCTTCCCTTTCTCACTCCCCCCCCCTCTCTCTCTCTCTCTCTCCCTTCCCCTCCTTTTATCCCCCCTCTCTCTCTCTCCCTCTCTCTTTCTTCACCTATTTATACAGAATTATCTCCACTTTCTTTCTTTTTCCACTTTCTCTATCCACCTCTCTCTCTCTCTCTCTCTCAATATCGTTTTCTCTCTCCCTTTCATATCGTCTCCATCTCCTTTCTCTCTTTTTCTCTCTCTTTTACCTGTGTCTCTTTCCATCCCCTCCTATCTTTCTTTCTCTCTCTTTCAAAATCGAGTGAGAAAGTGAAATGCGTTCTTCAGAAGGTGAAGGTCGGCAGAAGTAACACTGAGATGCTGAAAAGGACAACCACTTATTCACGCCGCTCGACGTGTATCTTCGCTCGCTCAGCATCTATGGAGATTCTCTCGGCCACTTACTGTCACAAGTACATCTTGAACGTGTTCTTCACGAATACACACTGTGCAGGACGTATACATTAGTGGACTTACGTTCAAACGCATTACACACACTTGTATTATTACTACCCATACAAATAATAAAGACATACATAAATAATTAGATAAATATTAAAGTAAATATACAAAACTCAACACAGGTAAGCAAATAAAGAAAAGAATTAATAAATGAATGAATGAATAAATAAAGAAATAAACAAATTAATGAATTAATGAATACATAAACAAATAAACAAATTAATGAATTAATGAATACATAAACAAAACAAAAATAAATAAATAAACGAATAAACAAACCAATAAATTAATAATAAAAATAAATTGATAAATAAAACATACAAATAAAAATACATACTTGATCATCAATCAACACAGAATCAAGGTAGCCTATTGCTCAGCTCAATTTCGCCGCATTTGCTTGGGCTTCACCCCGGCCTTCCTACGTGTAACAAACTGGGAAGAGAAGAGGTATCAATCGACCTTTATTGGTTCAAGCCCCGTTTCTGTTCTAACCTTTTTCATCAAGCAGCTCGAAATAGGTTTCCAACTTTATATACCTGTCGGTTTTAGTTGTATTATAGACCTACCAGAGTTGAATCGAATTTAATTTATTTTCTTCTGCAACATACAAACCAAATTACATTTCAGCAATATAACATACACAAAAATATAACATTTTTTTTGTCAATGTGTGTACAATATAATAATAATAAATGATGACATTAAAACTAAATTTAACTGATAACACAATACCAATAAGTATTCACTAAGACAATTGCAGAAGAAGAAGGGATGTTACAATAAGCGATTGCTGGTTCTAGGTCCTTCTTTGCACTAGAAACAAAAATGGGGGAGGGGTAGAGGCTAATTATTTCAGGGAGGCATACCGCAAAGCAAAACCCACCTTGATATTAAGTTGGCTTTCATTGAGGCAGATAATTCGAGAAAGATATCAATCGAAGTTTTGTGCTTTTTATTAGAGCTACCTGCAATTAGATTGGACTTCACTCTTGAGGTCATTTTGATAATACTCCGACCACCAAAACCCTCCAAGATCATGGCGATATAAAAGTCGAGACTATAATATTCAAATAATAATGTGATGGCTTACCTTTCTACCTGGGTATTTTGGTTCTCTGATATGTCTTCACCTTTAAAAGAGAAGAAAAAATATCATTATAAATGATTATGAAAATCAAAAGTTTTTACAGAATTAGATAGCAACTAGTAACTGTAATATTCAGGTTCATGTTAGGCTATGTTCGGGTTACCCATATTTTTATATAGTTACTGGGGGCACAATAAGGGGGGGGGGGCAAATTTCCCATTGATATTACTTTAGGTATGCCACATTTAGGGTACCTTGATCTGCAAATAGTTTCAAACTTCAAATCTCATCTAAAGGTCCTTGAACATTCAGGAATTAACAAAAAAAAATTTGTGTTGTTGCTATTGTTATTTTTTATGTTGATGTTGGTGTTGTTGTTGTTGTTTTCAATCCCGATTTTTAGGTTGTCAAACACAATCATGCACGAAAAGATGTACATGTAGGTTAAAGTTCAACAGCAAACTACTATTGTCTCTCCATTAGAATATACATGTAGCATAGTTTAAAATATGCTATAATTCTGGACAATTTTCGTGGGCTATTTATGCACTAAGAAATTTACATCGTAATTCGTAATTGATATAGCTTTATCAGAAAGGTGATGAAAGCTCGAATTCTTTGTGGGCTCAAGCAGCAGCGTTAGATTTCTAATCGCAAACCGCCCACTATCCGGAGACGCCGCTTCTTCAAACACAACCCTAATTGCTTAACCGGATATCGGATATCCACATTCTTGTCATCAACGGGAGTTCAGATAACCCAATTCTACAAACCGGATTCGTTTATGGCTACGTATGTTTAGGATAGACAAGCGATTCTAATCATCATTTAAGCCCGAGGCTATACCGGTAAGGAATGGATCTGAAAGGGGTTACGTCGAGACTAAATCTGCAGTGAACAAGACGCTCTTCATTGAGAAATTGTGTTTACATCATCCTGAAGAAAAAAAAGATACCTGAAATGGTATGCTACATGTTTCTTTGTTTTACAAAATGTTTGGAAAGTGTGATATAAATTATTACAAACAATTGCTGCAACGCAATCTCAGATTGAAATAATGGGAGTACATTCACTAACAAAAAAGTATAACAGCGAGGAACTATACTTCACATTGAATCTAACTCCTGAATACATTGTTACACGTCATGTCAAGAATTTTATTGAATAGAATATGAAATTCCCACAGCAGTACTTTCTATCTATTTCTAATTGAACTGGGGCTGTCTGACAATAATTGTATTTGTGTATTAGTACATTATGGGGAGAATCAGATATCACCTGCCCTGATTAGGTAAAGAAACGTCGCTCCAAAAGACAATGGAAACACATTCATTTCATAACAAACCGCGAGTGCTTATACATCGATCCCCCTGCGAAGCGCTCTCTCTCTCTCTCTCTCATCTAAGAAATGTAAACGAATGTGCTCTCGACAATTTCCAGAGAAGTTCAGCAAACTCTTCGAATATGCACATTATTGTGTTTTCAGTAACTTTTCATGAATGTACAAAATCACTTGTACCATCATTCATTGTTCGGGAATGATAGTTTGGAAAGTTCATCAATTTATGACAAAGTGCGGATCCGCAAATTTTGTAAATGAAATGGGGGCACGAATACCAAATATCACAGACAAGGAAAAAAATGGTTATCACATATTTCAAGATGCCATTTGACTCTAAAATTGGAAAGGGGACATAAAAACACAACAACTTTAGTGTATTTAAAGGTAAAGACCAGTTTTGGAAACGCCCCTCTCTCAAAAAATTGAAATGGAAGCTCTCATTACCAATCATGTGAAAGAATATGTTTTGACTAATACGTGATGATACAAATTTTGCCGGGAAAGTCGGGAAACCGCCTGCTAATTGATATATTTGGTAAATTATTATATCTATTGGGACCAAATAAATATCGCGCATGTGCTCGCGTAGTCCCATATACATCTTTCTGTGTACAGTGCTTGTAACTTTACCAAGACTGGGCCAAATTTCTTATCATTTTGATGATTCCAGAACCTTGCAGTACACACCAATACTTATATGCTAGATGATCAACCTTTTCTGATCGATTTCACATCGTTTCTTTCACAATTCAATCGCATGACCAGAACTGGTCTTTATCTTTAAGGTAGCCTATATATGATTTGGCTTTTGTTTTAAAGAGCACGTGCCGGTTGTGCCCTTCCCCAATACGAGCCTCTGTGTTTTGTTGGTACGAAGCAACAAAATATTTCTAGGGCACTATTGAAAATGCAAAGGCTTGTATATTGTACAATATTAAGCCCTTTTCAATCATTTACAGCAAGGCGTTACCTGGGACTCCTTGATTTTTATTAATACCAAACTCTGTTGATGTGGTGAATAAACAAGTTTTAATCTTTGCTTTAAAAATCTAAAACAATATATTATTAGAAAAAAAAAGCTCTTGACTGATTAAAAAGCATATCATTTAATCTGATTCTTGATTCATTCAGAAAGGACTTCAGTTTGTCAGGATGATGGTAGCTGCAATGTC
>CP137677.1:28726876-28819376 GCA_037976565.1 Mesocentrotus franciscanus | reverse complement strand
AAATTATGTAACCATTTGTTATTTTTAAGAAGATTTTTGTTTCTTCTCAATATATCTATATAATTGTACTTTCCTATAAACCTTTTAAAATTTTTATTTGTGTGTACTTTCCCAAAAACTTTGTGCAATACATTTAACTTATTACCATGTGAATATTGTAAATCGATGATGTATACTTCTAATGAACAAACTTATCTTTTATCAATCCAAATTTGAGTTTTTTAATTTGAATTATAATCTTTTGCAATTTCTCGTCTTGTCTTTAGATGTTTACAATGGTTTTTAATGACCACTAAACTCCTGATGTAATTTGAAAAACCCATTTTTTCTGAAACTCACATTTGAAATTTTTGTTTTTCTGTTTATATATTTTAAAGCCAACTGATTAATATACTCTCAACATATATTATATATGTATCAAATTTTGTAACTAGAATTTCAACTGTAATTTTGTATATTAATTTATATTTTGTTTTAAATTTATGCCAATGTTAATCGATATGTTTATTTTGTAATTTTGCATGTTTTTATCTGTGAACTATATTGCAATTTAGCCATCAACGGCTGCAAAAATATATTTTAATAAACCTTGAATTGAATTGAATTGAATTGAATTTATTCTATATCATCTTTATATGGGGGAACCAAGAATTAATTTATTCGGTGTTTTCTTCCTTTGCAGTAACCGCTGCTCATAACACTCGAGTCTTATTTGTAGTGTCTTACTAGTCTGCAGGCACAGACTCTAATGCGACACTCTACCATAACTCCTAAAGCCTTGATCAGAGCCTAGCTCTGTCAATCTCTGGATGGTCCAGAGCAGCTAAAGTACAGAGCCTATCTAGTACGCTGTCAGTCTAGTCTCACAGTGCAGAAACTGTTACGTACAGTGACTCACAAAGATTTGTGCCTGCTGTTGTCTCACTTTAAGTGTTATAATTATTTCCTTTAAACATTTCAAATACTTCCTAATTCGTTGGTAACCTAACCAACGTCAAGAGGAAAAGGGCAGGCAGTATACGTGTACCATGATAAAGGCGTAAGTATAAGACGTGGGTTTTAATCATAAGAGCAATTAGGGGAGCATACCTCTAAGTCGAGTAGAAGATTTGGGTTAATTAATTCTCTTGGATACACCAAGGAATCAATCTTAAATCCTCCCGCATGCACTTGCCTGTCGTCTAGACAGTCGCATATGCATACGATGTAAATCACCTGAGAGGCGAGGGCCAGCATGTGTGATTATAACTTACTTTGCATGGCTGGAGAGTGTATAATGACCAGCATGCCCTTGTGGAGCGAGGGGGGACATACGAGGCAAGGGCGTCAATGGAACCTTTTAAAGAGGGGGTTACTTCCAAAGGTTACTTCAGACTAAAATCGTCGAGAGGTTTGTACATGATAATGGGGAGGGGGAGGGGGGGGTAACGTGTGGCCCCATGACCCCACAGTATCACGGCTACTACGCCATTGACCACGACCATTGATAGTACTGACATAAAACGCCCTCATGTCCTCATGAGTCCCGGGAATGTTATTCATGATATATTGTTATACATAGAGAACATGAAACAGGACAACACTCAATATACAAAGCATATATATATATATACCTTCGACTATTTATACCTTTTTCACCCCACACCAATTTTCTCTTTGTCTCAGAGTAACATCTAAACAGGGTCGCTAAAACATACACAAATTCAACCTAAGGTGATTCAATAGCCTTGGCCGTCACCTTTTGCAATGTGCGAACATGACACATTAATAATTATAATTTTGCAATCCGAGCAAGAATTCTAAAGGCAAAATAACAGGGTATTGAAATGTCCCTGAGTTATTGAATTTTGTAAGGCTAGATTTTGGGGACTTCTTGAAAGCCTTTAAGATCAGTGCTCCTTCACCATACAACAAGAAAACAGTCAGTTCAAAATTTATGAAACCGCATTTTTAAAAATAAATAACACGCTCACGCGATCTGTTCGATGGGTCTCTCCCATTGACATGCGTGCGGAAATGTGAAGCTACGGCATTGTTTAAAGGTAATGTTGATAAAAACCATTGCATCTCGTGAAAATCTATATTTTCTCGCTTACATCATGATATTCTGTGCTTGAACAGCGCGCATTAGACATTATGATATAACGTCTCTATATGCCCTTCCAAATCTATTCGCGATTCATGGAATAAATCCTACCAGGTACACACTAACCGCACCTGAGTCGAGAGTGGCAAATGGAGATTATCTTGTTTTTTTTTTGGAGGGGGGTCATCCCGAGTAAACAATAATTTGTTTTCTTTAATTATTCTTTGAAGAAAAAACTGGGGTAAACTATTCGGTCGGATTTTCTTTCCTTTCCTCGTTATTCTGAGCTTTGAACGTGTTCATCTGACAAATTGACTTTTTTAAAAACATTATTAAAACATGATAAATATGGACAATTATTTCAGTCAAAACACTCTACAAAGAACGTTCCTTGGCCTATATACATCTCATCATACACCGCAGGGCTTTGCAAGATAATTTATCGAGCCGCAAGTGAATCAGAAACGCTAGACCTAAATCCAGTTCAGCGATGTGTGCTAAATAGGAACAACAGTGCCCATTTTTGACACCTGCGTATATCCGAAAACAGTTGATTAATTATGCAAGAGATTGAGCGGAATAGTGCTCCGGGGATTCTTGACGCAAATTTTCCTATTAACTCGAACCTTGGTTTCAAGTTTAAATACATAATTTTGGGTTAAGGCCATGGATATGGCAAAGGAATTCTCCTCCTCCTCCTCCTCCTCGTCCTCGTCCTCCTCCTCCTCCTCATACTTCTACTGCTACTACACTGTACTAACACGACTACTACTACTACTACTTCTACTACTACACACTAAGAAAAAATGGTGCAAGTATGCAATTATGCAAGAGATTGAGCGGAATAGTGCTCCGGGGATTCTTGACGCAAATTTTCCTATTAACTCGAACCTTGGTTTCAAGTTTAAATACATAATTTTGGGTTAAGGCCATGGATATGGCAAAGGAATTCTCCTCCTCCTCCTCCTCCTCGTCCTCGTCCTCCTCCTCCTCCTCATACTTCTACTGCTACTACACTGTACTAACACGACTACTACTACTACTACTACTACTACACACTAAGAAAATACTACACACTAAGAAAAAATGGTGCAAGTATGCACCTTTAGGGGTGCAAACCGATGCAACAATGGCAGCACCTTTAGGGGTTAAATCCTGCACCCTTTAAAAGGGTGCCAGATTGAACCTTTTAAGGGACATGTTAGTACCCTTTATGGTTCAATCCTGCACCTTTAGGAGTGCAAACCGATGCAACACTAGCAGCACCTTTATGGGTTCAATCCTGCACCCTTTAAGAGGGTGCCAGATTGCACCTTTTAGGAGACATGTTAGTACCCTTAATGGTTCAATCCTGCTCCATTAGGGGTGCAATCCGATGCAATAGCAGCACCTTTAGAGGTTCAATCCTGCACCCTTTAAAAGGTGCAAACCTGCACCCATACTCGAGGAATACTGGTGAAATATGCTCGTACACAAATACATATTAAACATGCGTGTTGTTTCTTGGTTAGTAATCATATAATCAATATATCTATTGCTAAAACGTGAATGTAATTGTAACATGATCAGACAAAATAATCTATTGGTTAATGATTGCGCAAGGAAAATACAAATCACAAAATTGATGTGCATTGTCATAATTTGCTTAACAAATCATGATAAATGTATTTTTATGTGAACACGTGTAAAGTAATCATGAATATGCATGCAATATGCACACTTTTATTTTGCACCCTTTTTTGGTCGATAGGGTTCATTTTTGTGGGAAGGGTGCAAAATTTTATATTGCACCCTTTTTTGAACCCCTTTTCCTTCAATAGGGTTCATTTTTATGTAAAGGGTGCAAAATCTTATTTTGCACCCTTTTTCCTTAGAGTGTACTACTACTACTAATACCACTACTACTACTACTACTACTACTACTACTACTACTACTACTACTAGTAATGATAATAATAATAATAATAGCAATAATAATAATAACAAAAACAACAATAATAATAATAATACTGAAAATAATTATGATGATGGTGATGATGGTGATGATAGTGATAATGAAAATGATAACTATAACATACATGTGTGCCACATTCCCTGCAAAAATCACATTTACATGATTGAGCGTAATATATACCTTTTTGTTATTATTACAAATATTTCACATCTAAATCTGTAATGTGTGCAAATAAAAATAACAGTGACAAATTTGACACCCATATTGATTATTATTAATCAAGAAATCGAGCAGAATAGCGCTATAGAGAATGGTTGTGCACATTTTCTTAGCAAGCCTTGTCTTCGGGTTTTAATACACAACAAAGGTAACGAATCTGATTAAAACATGTCCTGGTAAATCTCGAAGGTCTGCAATCGAACCGACAATTGCTTCCCTCAATAAAAAACCTTTAATCTCAAAAGAGACCAACAATGATAAGAATGATCTGTCCTGTCAGATATACCCAATCTCCAATTCAAATGCACTGTTTTATCCATCGAGGAATTCACAATTTGGAAGTCCAATTTTTGGTCCGAAAATCGCAATTTTAATGAGGGTGTTGCTTAGCAACTGCTCCATTTCTTTGATTTTCTATTTCCACCGTAACATACTGATGTTAGTAAAATCATGATGTCTGAGCTTATTGAGTATTTTGAAGTTTCACAACGTAACTAGAAAATCAGTTATGAATTGCAATTGGTGCTAAACGTTACCCTCCATGAGATATACATGACAGGCAAACCATTCGTGAAACAATTTATCTATGGTGGCAAAAAAAAGTTATATAAAATGAACATCATACTCGTGATTTGTTTACATTGCAATAGTAACACGAGCAACAACAACAGTAATACAACGGTATCATAATGATCCCACATTCATTGCAAATATGAAACTTCAATAGAGTAGCACAATGCATTCTTTCTTAGTTCGTTTACTTACCAATGACTCACTTAAACACGGTGATTCAAGTAAAAATAGGCAAATTTCAGCAATCCATTCCATCAACAGAAACTAATAAGTCAGCAGTACGTACCTGATACCTGCAATACGGAATTTTAAAATCACTCAAATATTTCCATTTGCGATCGTGAAAAGAAACAATTCCGGTAACAAAACTCCAAATACATGTATACTTTTCTTCGGAAAGACATCAAAGACAAGACCACCGGGTATAAAACTGGACAATCTTTGTAGCCTTCGTTGTTGAAACTCTCACAGTCAACGCTGGCTCGAGAACTTATAGTATAAGGGCACACTAAAGTCATATTCCGCTCGCAATGCATGCTGGTTAGGCGAAGGGAAAAAAAATTAGGTTTTTAATTCATTAGAAATGATACAATGGAGTAATCCTATGTAAATGTTTGAAGTGATGTTTAATAGCCATACACATCTCGACTTTACTCCGAGGCTGAAGTTAGCTTATCTTTGTGTACTTTTAAAGGGTTATAATGATTCGTTGTACTTTTACTGTTTTCTTCTGTGACTCGACGAGAGTTGTGTTTAGCGACGTTTCAGATTTCACACAATTTTTGTTTGAGCTGGGAAAATGCCCAAGTGAGGTATCTCATGCAGGCGATTTTTAAAATTTATTTCTATTCTTTGCATTAAAATGCTATCCACCAACAGGCTCTCAAAATATATTTTTCATCAGTTTATTCGAATATATTTAACGAGCGAGCGATGGTGGCCTGAATACGCGTATGATCCCGATTCTGAAAGTAATATAGGCCTATACATGAAATATAAAACCGGGTCAATGCCGCTTGTCCGGATGAAAAGAACCGGTTTCGCAAATACTCTCACTCTTGCTGGCATTGGGCTAATTATATCTCTAATATAGCAAAGCAGTTGACCTCAAATTGATAGGTCATGATGTGTGAACTTGGACTTTAAGAGGTGTAACGAAACACGGTCATCACCTTTCCGCCTCGCTTGCTCGCGGCATCTCAATTGTGTACATTAGGGTTGACTTATGTAAACGCAGCGTGCAGCTCTCATCGCTCTATTTCCAGAGGGGTTGTAACTTGAGTCGCAGGGGGGCGCTAGGAGGGGGGACTCCCGGCCCCCTACGTGACCCGGCATACCGATGGATGTATATATACTTCGTCGCGGGGTTCACGAACAGTCACAGACGTCCCCCCCCCCACCTTCACAGCAAACATAATATTTTGTCGTCGTATTAAAGAGTATATAGATAGTAAATTTTCTGTTGTGCTTCACATTCGATCAACTAAAAACAATTACAATTTCTTCCTGAAAAAGAAACCATAAATATAGTGATATTTCCATTTATAATTGAATAGTCATTATTATGCGTACAAGACTTACATTGAACTCTATACCACGATGAAATTCATGTGTAAATATTTGACGTCAAATGTTTACACATGACTTTCATCGTGGGTTAAAGTGCTGTCAATTCTAATGGGGATCTCCCAATGAGAGATATTTAATTTTAACATGTTTAATGTTCACAATTGGCCTGTCTTGACTGATTTATCATGACAAATTCCTTACCACATAGTCAAAGATCTACTTGTCAAATCAAATTCTCTGTCACTGGTAGGCTAGATATGTTAGATGTCAGAAACCCCCTCCCCCTCTCTCCCCCTCCCCCTTTCAATCTACCCCAGCCCTTTTTTGTATCAGCCTCGACGCCATTTTGTAGGCTTATTTCTCGCTTCTACCGCTTAGAGATTAGTCTATGAAAATACTTTCTTTCCTAATGCTTCGTGGTCTTTCATAACGAATTATCTAAACATGCTATATAAATAAAGATGTTACTTGAGATTTAGAGCCTTATTAACTCCTTCCTACACTGCCAATTCTGCTGGTAGCTCAATTTCTTCTATCCATGCCTATCTGAACCCTAAATTACACATACTATTTCTTTATGACACCCCCATTTCTATGGAGATGTCACATAGAGCCACTCCACCCTCCACAAACACACATCCACACCTTCACTATCTTCTTCTTCCTTTTTGTCTCCTACCGAAGCCCCAATTTCTCACCTACGTCCATTTCGATTACTAAACAATATTGCTCTCTAATTTATTTATTGAAAAACCTCTCATTCTTGACAAATTTCTGATCATCCTAAGGTAAGGACGCGAAAAACCCACAGCGCTCTCATCTCGCCGCCCCTGCTCCTAATACCCGTTTGCAAACGCCCCTTCACAGCCCTATTTCTCACCCCAACCCATTTCGATTACTCTTCTGTACGACTCTCTGATTATTCATAAAATCATTTACCATCATCCTTCGGTAATGACGAAGGATCATATTTCCATTCCCGTCTCCCCGCCCCTACCCCTTAACCCCAATATTATTTTGCAAACGCCCCTCTACAGCCCCATTTCTGGCCTCCATCCCATTTCGATTACTCAACAATGCCGCCCTCTGATTATTTAGTTCAGTTCAGTCATTATTCATTCTTCAGTTAAAAAACATGCAAACATTAAGATATATACAAAACACATGAATTGTAAAATGCAAGATACATTAATGAATTCATATAAAATAATAAGAATAAAAGGGGCCATCACTAAAAGCTTATTGAGGCTTGGCAGGTTGATGGTCCCAAGAATTCATGAAAGCCTTTACTACCATCCTTTGGTCATGGAGCAGGATCACACAGCCATTCCCGTCTCCCAGTCCCTGTCCCTAACAACAACCTGCAGACGCCTTTCTTTAGCCCTATTTCTCCCCCTCCGCCCATCCCCTTCAATTTTGATATAGGCATTCTAAATAAAAGAGTTTTCTGATTATTCATTTAAAGCCTCTAATAATCCTGTAGTAATGGCGCTGGATCACACATCCCCTCCCATCTCCCCGCCCCTACCCCTACGTCCCAATATTATTCTGCAAACGCCCAACTGCCGCCCTATTTCTCGCCTCCGCCCCTCTCTGATTAGTGTCAGCTGTAGTTCAGCGCCTGTCACTACGTCAATTTAAATGTCACGCATCGTACTTAATGCGATGCAATGCCCCATTACCCCCAGGCCTCGATGTACAGGCTGTAACATAGTCTGAGCCTCAATCATGGACCTATCTTTATGTTATTGGTCCATGCCTCAATGTACTTTCGTGATGTTTTCATGGATATACTTGCTATCCATATTGTATTAGAGTGGAAAATCCACTCTTTAAAGAGTCATATTAAGGATCATTTTGTTTTGGAGTGAATATCCACTCTGTAAGGTGCCATATTAGGGATAACTTCGCTCTGGGGTTGAATCTACTCGAAAATGCAGTGGAATCCACTCCGGAACGATGGGATCCTTAATATGACTCATCAAAGAGTGGATGTAACCTTCTGTACATTAGTGAGTAAGAACCTGAAATCGAAAGGCTTCTTTCGCAAAAAAAAAAATCGGGGTTACTTATAAACTAATTAATAAGAATGAGCATTCATCACTCTTGAAAGAGATGGGTAAAATTTTACGCATCTTGGGTTGAAAAAGGGGAACATGTATGTTTGTTGTTTGTTTGGGTAAAATTTTAAACAGCATTCGGCAATGTCCAACCTCCCCCAACAAAAAGTAAATAAATAAAATAAAAAATAAAAAATAAATAGATTAAGTGAAATATTTAAAAAGAAATTAATTGATGAAAAAAATATTTAAAAAATGAAGAAATCAAGACAAAAAATGAAAAAGGAATGTTTCCTTTTCCCCGTTCATGGCTAAAATTCTACCCAGAACCGTAATGAAGTTAAATGTAAACACCGCATCGTCATCATAATGCTTGATAATTCTCAAGAACACCCCTATCAGTGAAGCGGACATGCGAAGGTATAATATAAACAACTATATTTCATTCTCTTTCAATCAGGCGCACTGTGATCATTTTGTTTACCGATTTGATTCCCAATCGCCAGGTGTTCGCCGCATTGTCATGTGGCAGGACACTTTATCTACATTTGCCATTCTCAACTCGGGTGTAGAAAAAGGGTATTCGGCCTAAAGAATTTCCTTGTATGATTAAGCGCCATTATCATCAAAGCTTAGCTCAAGCCGGTGTAAAATAGTAATAAGTGGTTTAAAACAGGAATATTATTACTATTATAATACCATAATACTTATAGTGGTAACAGAATAGTAAGTGTTTTCACTTTTAGAATTAGCGGTTTCATCTTCAGGAAAAAGCGCTTTCTAAATCCAACTATCATTGCTATTATCATCATTACCAATGGTGATAGGTGTTAACATCGCATATCTTTACACTTTGGTGTGCATTCGATCTGGGGCACTTGAGCTGTGTAATCCTAAAGAAAGCATATACAGACATGCAAGCATGCAATCGACGGAAGGTTTTCATAAAAGCGTGCTAAATTTAGAACAGATTATTAAAACCCGACTCAGCTGGCAGAGGTAGTCCTCTAGGAGCATTAGGGACTTTTAGATTTGCACGACGAGAACGTGGACAGCTACGTGGACATCCTTTTAAGGCAATGTGACGCCCTTTTAAGTTTTAAGGCACACTGCCGGGCACTGCCAGTGCCTTAAAAGGACGTCACATTGCCTTAAAAGGATGTCCACGTAGCAGTCTACGTTCCCGATGTGCACATCTAAAAGTCCCTATTAATTCTTGTCAACCCCTACATCACGTTAATTCAATACTTTATTACACATGGCAGCGTAACAACAACAAGAAAAATCACAATGACAAGACACATGAAAGAAAATAACATAGAATATTAAGCAGATCTACTGAAGTAGGTACTGTAGCAGCTAAAAGGGAAAGTAAAAATTACCATAATTAAGTAATTTAATGAAAGAACATAAATAATGTCCTAAAGAATAATTTGTTGTATTGCTTCGATTGCATGACTAGATTCATTTTGTTTATCCATTTCATTTGATAATATGTGTACAGGATGAAGAGCTTAACACTTGCCACTCCAATAATTAGAGGACTTTATTAAACCAAATTTTGTATGATTATCCTTCATAAATGCGAGCCGATGTGAATAATTATATTTTATTTTCTTTTTAATCAATCGTAGTTTCAACATTTGGTAGAACGCCTTGAATATTTAATATCAAGATGACCGTGGCATTATTTTAAATACAAAATTAAAATCATATCCGTACTCAAGAAACAATGTCAAATTTATTCTTTCTATGTGTGAAATTAGATCCGACAAGTACAGCAAATCTCGACAAGAAAGGTTCAAATAGACATAATTTATTCACACTTAAACATCTTTGGATGTTTTTTTTAAATAATTTATTGACACCTGGTGATAACAACCGATATTGTGAATAACAATTGATAATCGCAATTGATTTGAATGAGTGCTTCTAGAAAAAGATGTCTACACTGCAAAAACCAGTGTGTTAAATTTCTAACACCAGTATGGTATTGAATTTTTTTGACACCATTGGTGTTATTTTTAACACCGGTCAGATTTAAGCATGCATTAATAATTACTGGGTGTTAAGTAACATGGTGTTGTTTTATGCTTGGTGTTGAAAGTATCATCACGTGATTTCGTTTAAGGCGGTTGATTGGTCGAATAAGTTTTCACAAAGTGTACGCGCGCTTAATGATTACTTTACACGTGTTCACAGAAAAATACATTTATCATGATTTGTTAAGCAAATTATGACAATGCACATCAATTTTGTGATTTGTATTTTCCTTTGGCAATTATTGACCAATAGATTATATGTCCGATCTTGTTACAATTATATTAACGTTTTAGCAATAGATATATTGATTATATGATTACTAACCAAGAAACAACATGCATGTTTATTATACATATATGTGTACCAGCCTGTACCACATACATGTTAATCTTGAATTTCCTTCAAATGATCTATGTGATGGAGTTAATGCAATGGAGATTAGAATATACCTATTGGTGGACAGTTGCCAACATCGATTATGAATTATCAGTTTACCACTGGTTCCTCTACCCTGGTCGATAATGGTCGATAATAGGGAATATGGAATGTGGGACCATTAGACATACATAGAAAAATCTCTAATGGATCAACAAGAATATAAACACCAAAAGTGGAATTGAATTTGTTATGATTCCAGATATTGGTGTTAATCTACACCAGTAGGAGTTGTCAAATATTAACACCAAAAGTGGAATTGAAATTATCTAATTCCAGAAAATGGTGTTAAGTAACACCAGAGGAGTTGCACGATATAGATACCAAGAAAGTGTTAAATTTAACACCCTTGGTGTTAAATTTAACACTCTGGTTTTTGCAGTGTAGCTTTTTTTAATTGTTATAATATATATACTTTGAGATGGTACATGGTGGGGGCGTAGCACAAAAGCCATCCTCTGTTGGTTGAGGTATATATAGACGCACTGTTTCTTTGATGTGTGCATTACGGGGCCGAATTAGGACCCGTGTTTGCACAAAGGTAATTGCTGTCATATATCAGAGTCAAAAGCTTAATGTCAGATAGCCGTTGGGATATGAGAATTTTAGAGGAATTTTCCTTTCTTCATCATATCCTATCTGCTTTTTTATAATCCCATTTTATGTCTCCTTTTCAGCCGTCCTTCCCTTTCTCCCTCTGAAGAATAATTAATCTTGATTATATATACCCCTTCTCGGGACTATCGTGTTTCTTTAATTTACTCACGTACGGAGAGGGGCTGGGAGGGGGATGGGGCATCGAAACAAAGTATATGTGCATATACGTGTGATTACAACAAAAAGGAAGAAGAATCTTTCAGATTCATACATTTGACGATACGGTTAGAAATAAAGGTCCCAAAATAGTTACTAATTGCCAACTCCCTTTCCTTTTAATAGTGCCCTTTTTAAACGCCCCTGTACTTAACTACAAATCAATTATTACTGGCCCTGTAGATGTGAAAACAGGCCATAACATGGGAATACATGTTTGTAAGGACTTTGGGTATGATCTAGGGCAGATGGAATTAGATGCATTACTTTTCCAAGAACCAGTCGCCCAGCTCATCATAGTCTATTTCCATTTTTAATTATTTCATATATGAGAGAAACTCTTGTACCTTTTACATCCTTCTACAAAGATCTTACAAAATATAGTGAACTAGTTTGACTTGGAATAGATTAGCACAGATTTTCCACCTGCGTTGTCAAGTGGTTTTGATTTGAAATGCTAAATCTGACATTTAATTTCTCAGCTTCTTGTGGGTATTAGTGGAAACAGAACGTCAGATGGACATGAAACGGACTTACAACATTAAAGGGGAAGTCCACCCTGGTATTAAGTTGGTTTTAATAAAAGCAGACAAGTGAGAGAAACAAATTAGTCAAAGTTTGAGCAATATCCAATTAAAAATAGAAAAGTTATGAAATTTTAAAGTTGTCATTAGTGAAACACAAATTGGCAACACTTTGACGTATCTTACGAGTTGCACTCCGATTTGCTCTGTATACAGGAAATTCCATAAACTTTCATTTTCTTTGTTATTGATGACGGAATAGATTTGTTTCATACATGGGTTGTATTAATTTGCAACAATTATACTTATGGTAAATGCATGAATGAAAATTTTCTTCAGGTAAACAATAAATTTTTGAAGTTTTTGTATTATGGGGAATTATTGATAAACGGCCCAACATTGGGGATTTTTTTTTTGCGCATCTTGGGTAATGTTTTGCCAATCTTAAACTGACTATAATGGCTCTACAATATTCATGAACTGACCGAAGAACACCGAGTTGAGCATATAATTGCCCCAACGTTTGCCGTATACACACATTATTAAAGTACGCTCATGTTGGTCGATTTATACCCATTTTTTAAATTGTATCAAAAGTAATGTCCGTTCATAATTGATTCTTTATTATATTGATTAGTTAATGATAGCAGATATGGTCATAAAAGCAATAAGTATCAGGTATACATAAGACGTTTTGTACAAAATTGAGTACATTGTCTTTTTCCAATGGGCACCCCTCGGCCCTTTTTGGGGGATTTTCCGCATTGCCCCTGGTCAACACTTTAGGAAAAGAGTAATCAAATAAAAAAGAAATTTGAAGGGGGAAAAAAGTTGAATCAACAAACTGAGAAAGAGCTTGCAGGCAGGAGAAATCGAGACACCCCCAAAAAATCAATGTATCTTGAAGAAACAAAAATGGCGGACCCGAGATCTCAAGACAAAATTTGATAAAAAACCCCCAAACAAATGGCACAGTCAGTCATGGCAAGAGGACAACAATGCAATGGCTCGTTAGCATGGGCAGGGAGTTTAAAGGTAATACAAAGTTTTGGGAAATTTTGAAAATTGGATGGATAGTAATTCTTTAAAATGTTGATATATTTGGATGCCCATGTGGATGTATTGTAAGCACTAAAAATTAGCCCCTAAAAAACTTCTGCTTTCGAGCAAATTGAATAATCAAAATTTACCGGTGCTCCCGGTAAATTTCAAATATTTCAAATAGCGCCTATAAGGCCATTCCATGGAACTCTCAGAATATGCGGTTCTGATATATAATTTCCAAACGGGAATAGCAAATCGGTCGATTGTAGTCAGGAAACATTGTTTTAAAGCTAAAGTATTATCAGTCTTGAGAGGGAGCTATACAACATAAAGAGACAATTATTTACAATTTCATCACTTTAGACTCGATTTCAACCGCGACAACGATCATTGAATATTGTAAAATCGCATATGCTTCCAATATGTCCATTTGAACCAAATTCATGACCCCATACAGAAACTCTGTATTACCTTTAAGTTATAAACCAATCTAAGACTCATATAATTGACTTCATCTAGTATCCTGTGGATGACATGTACTAAGCCTGCTAACTGCATCGTATCGAATGTTTGATACGAAACCTTAATAGTTATTGAGTTTCTAAACATTGGTGTATGTTCTATACCAGGATTGGAATTAATGATTCCTTGAAATAATAGCGTATAGATAGAGGGAGTGGGACAGGACTACTGGTGCGCCTCCCCCTAATCGAAAGCCAACAGATGAGAGAAAGAGAAAGAGACAGACAGACAGACAGAGTCAGGCAGACAGACAGAGCGAGGGAGAGAGAGACAGAAAGGGTAAAGTTAAATGAAAAGAACCTGACAGAACCCCCTTCGATATCCCTTAATCCGTGCCCTTAATTGGCTAGACCCATGCTACGCCGTACCTTTGCGTTGAACCTCCGACCCCATCCCTTCTCCCTTTTCCTCACTCATCCCCTCTCCTTACTTTCTTGCTTTCTCTCCCTCTCTCTCACTCTCTCTCTCTCTTTCCTCGTCATCTCCCTCCTTTTCTTGTCTCTCTGCCCCTCTCTTTCTCTCCACCCCATCTCTATATGCCTACATCTCACCCCATCTCTCTCTCTCTCTCTCTCTCTACCACTGACTTCGATGGTGGATAGTTTTGAATGTCTGATGCCCTTCCTTATAACATGAATTAACTGAAAAGCATGGAAACAGGAAACATGAAATGTTGGCCTACACATGGTTTGGCATGCATGTCCTTTCCTTCCTTCCTTCTGCAAAGATGTTCATTATGTGCTCAATATAGCTTGGAAAATCGTTTCAAACCTTAGACCTTAGACACGCCTGGCGGTATCGATAAGAAAACATGCAAGCCTCTGCATGAGAAATTGTCAAAATATCCATGCGTAATGATCATGATAACGATAGATATGCATTGACTACGCGTAAAGGCTTACATCTTTGATGTCAGACTTTGATACTGCAACATTTTGATATTAGGAGTGAGACCTCAAAGAATTAATTGTCTTCTATAAAATTCACTTTAATTCGAATTCAAAACGTCTGAGAAAGCATTCGACAAACAATATATACGAAAGCCAGCTATCTTACAACGAACCTGCTCCACTTTCAAATAAGAGCAATCGGATATCCGCCCTGATCTACCAGACGGCCAGCTCTGTATTTCATTTGCATACTAGATGTACATGTCCGGAAGACGAAGGCGAAGAAAAGATCTAATTATAGCTCCTGGCATAATTGTGTTCTGCAATCGACCTGATTTAGATTACAAAACCTACCTCTAAATAGACGCAACATTTCTTCTTCTTCTTGTTCCAACACGATAGGAAAGACTTTATTTCTACACCATATTCTAATCCTATTGCCTTGAGAAATCATGTCGAGATTACGTTATATATGTCTGCACATTTAAAAAAGTGACTCATAAGGGAGTGAAATTTTCCTGCGCTGCTGTTTTTTAAAATCTATTAAAGTTCGTGTTTTGCGTAAGCTCTCAAATTCATACTTTTGTACTTTGTCTAAAATACGGTAAAGGTGAAGCGATTATGAAATTTGTATGGTAGGGTTTTCTTCAAGTGAGCAGTGAGCAAAGATATTGTGAGAGGGCCTCTTTTGCTAAGGGGCCTCATTTCCCCCCCCCCCTCTTTTTCTTCATCATCATCTTATTCTTCTTCCTTCTTCTTATTAAAAAAAAAGTATGAACAGGATCGCATAGACTAAAATAGATATGAGGCATTTTAAATAGCCTTGTATGCCATCTGTTGAAATGCGCGACCATGAACAGTGGCATGTTACAAAATCCAAACATGATTTCTATCTAGGCGTTACAATAGTCTTTTAAAATTAATTGACAGTCTTTTTTGAGATCGTGTTTATTGGAGAATGTAGAGCGTGCAAAATCACCCAAATGCCCTTCACCCACAATTCCCTCGTTGGTTGCTGGCTCGAGCAATCCCAATTTTACAAAGTCTTCTTCAGCAGAGCCTAGCTGTCAGTCTCTGGTTGTGTCAAATGTAAAACAATAGGAAACTAGGAGTACCTTTAAATAAAGCCCCTCTTAAGTGTTGAGAGCCCCAAATTCGCTAAAAATTTGATGGCAAAAATTTACTTAAATTGTATCATAATGTGAAAGAGGATGTCATTTAAGACACACTTCTGCAAAGATCCCCCCCCCCAAAAAAAAAAAAGAAATGTGTTTGAAGACAAATATTGATAACAGAATACATAATTTGGGTTTTCTGTTGTACGCAGAAAACCTAAACCTTTGTAATATTTCATCAATATTCGACTCCAAACACATTTGTTTTGAAAATCCTTGCAGAAATGACATCCTCTTTCACATTATGATACAATTAAAGTGAAATTTTGCCTTCAAATTTGGGGGGCTCCCAACACTTTCGAGGGGCTTTAAGAACAGACCCTATAGCCGCTAGACTGTGCAGTCCGCATAGTCTCTTGATTCAGACCCAATGTTACATACTAGGACTGACAAGAAGTTTGTAGTCTGCAAGCACAGACCCTAATTTGACACTTTTTCAAAAAATCATTGTGCCTTGAGACAAGCCTAGCCCAGCTACCCACTGGTTGTATCAATAGGAGCAGCTATACTACATGGCCTATGGTAGTCTTATAGTGCAGACTCTCTTTTACGACTGACCAGGGTTTGTGCCTGCAAACTAAGAAGTTTGTGCCGGTGGACTACCCAATTTCCTCCCACTTTGCTGTTCTTTATAACATCATTACATTCCATATAAGGGTCCATGTATTAAACCCCCCGCGTAGCCGAAACGTTTTTGTTGAAAGGCAATGAGATGTAAAATGTGTTTCCTTACGTAGGAAGGTTATAAGGATATGACTGACACCTGTAGCAACAGCAGAGGCGTTACTGACTAAATATTTAAAGCGGGTCTTTAGTTTTCTGAAAGGAATTGCACTTCGAAACGACTTACATCTGCAGCAGCAATAGCAGAGGCGTTAGTTGGCTGATTATCAAAGCGAATCTTTAGTTCTCTTGAATAGAAATGAACTTTGAACAGAATTCGCTTCATCCGTACAGCAAAAGCACAGGCGTTAGCTGACTACGTATAAAAGTAAATCTCTGATTCTGATAACGAAATTGTAATTCTAAAAGATTTCGCATATTATGACTTGCATCTGTATCAAGATGAGCACATATTCACACTTTCTTCTCGTAGAACTCGCATCACCCCCATCCTCAAAACTCTTCACTGGCTCCCGGTATGTGACCGAATCATTTTTTAGTTGTCCCTAAGACGCGCAGTTCCTGGGGGGATAGAGCCTTTTCTCATTCTGGTCCGTCCCTTTGGAATAAACTACCACTTAGCAGTCGTAATTTAACAGCCCACCATGACTTCAAAGTTGCTCTAAAAACCCATCTCTTTCTAAACATTGCTATTTAATTAGGACAATTATAATTTTGGCGTAATACTTTGTGTTGTTTTAGTTTACCTGTACTTTAGTTAAGAAAGTGATATGTTTGAGATTGTAATATGTACAGCGCCATGAGCGTCAGAGCCTGGCGGATACCGGCGCTATATAAATATCCATATTAGTTAAGTTCTTGAAAAATTGCACCTAAAAAATAGCTTATTTGACTGACATCTGTGGCAAAGGCGATACTTTTCTGAAAGGAATTGCACTTAGAAAAGAACCAGTTTATAAAGAATCTGTAATATTTGCACAGACGAGACTGCGTGTTATAGCGCATTTAGTCGGTATATACTACCAGCTTGATATCCGTTTTATCTTCCGTTGCACGTCACTGTTCAATTATACAGTCATAACAGTTTGTACTAAAATGCATGATACTACATTTGTTTAATTTAATATTAAGTACATTGATTTATATGAGAATTTGTTTTTCACCATTATCAGATATATTCAAATTTAAAGGTTACCTTTGAAATAGCAACAACAAACTTACCATCATGTTAATCATGCTAAAAAATAGCCAGTCATATCCTAATTTTGATGTTTGATGAGAAAGTATACGAACGTTGACACCTAAGCCCGGCGATCTATTTCAACATCGAACGAGATGTGTGGTCCTATCAGCCGCGTGGTTTCACATGGTCTAGATCTGTTTATATGTTATAAATATGATTGAGAAAGGGCTATATGGGGGCACGGGAACACGGGGTCAAATCATGCTGCCCTCGGAGCGAGTTTTCAAGTGTCACTTTACACTTCAGACTGCATAATTCACATCATCATCGACAGTTGTCAACAATCTATTATTTTGCCGTCGCCCCACCCCCTTTCCCCATTTCCCATTCTTTTTATTTTCATTTTTTATGGAGGGGGGTAAAGTGATTTAGAAACATGAAACTAACTATTTTAACTATGAAGGGCTAATACCTAACAAATTGTACATGTAATACATTTAAAAACTATATGGGAATATGGGAGGGGTACAAATGCATTTTTGGTAGGGGACGCGCTGTAAAATTTTGGCAGCGTCATTAGGTTATTTTGATATTCATGTTTGGTGTTATGGAAATTTGAATTCTCTTTGGAGTAAGGGTTAGTGTTTGTTTTGGTATTGGGGATAATGTTTGTGGTGACGTGTTGGGGTTGGTATTGGCATGATTGAGGCTGGTGTTAGGCATGTAAGGGCTGGCGTTTGGTCGGTGTTGCCATAGTGTTGGCTTAGTTTTGAGTCAGTAATGGGTAAATTTGTGATGCTAGTGTTGTGTTGGTTTTGGTGATGGTGTTGATTGGCGCATGCTAGGGTTGTCTTGGAGCCGGTGTTACAGCGGGTTTGGGCTTTGTATTGGTGTTGGTGTTAGTGTTAGTGCTTAAAAACTTAAAATTGACTCAAATTGAGCTTCAAAATCGCAGTCTGACCATGGGCAATAACGAATCACTGCAATAACTCAGGCAGATCATTCCCTTCACCACGAAAATATATTACAAAATCATTGATTTCATTCTAGTCTGCAAATCGTTTTAGAATGCCGATTTTTGTGATTTAAGTGATGACAAGCTATCATACTGCGATATCAAATCAACCTAACTGTGGCATATTCACTTCGATGGACAATTTCAAGACGTATAAGAATGTTTACATCTCGAGTATTCGTTAATTTATGCCATCCCGTATAGTTTACTGGTACTAGTAGTAGGTCAAAAGCAATCATGTAAATCAAAGGAATTAATAAAGTTTCCAGATGTCTAGGTTTTTTTGAAAGCATTTCGTTTAAAAAAAATCTTTCATTTTTCGTTGGAAAAAAAATCCTATTAAATATTAGATGTAAAGACAAAGAAAAAAAAACCGCGAAAAAGTACAATCAAAATTAAAGTCGAAACAGTATACATGAGCGAAGGTTTCAATTTCAAGGCCATGTTTATGTTAAGAACCCTACCCAATGGATGCCCACAGGGCCTTTTCTTCCATCATTGCAACAAGCTATATATCATTACTATGACCCATGACCTTGCTTGAGGACGATACGTCATAGAATAATTATGGGGTGTAAAGAATACAAGAGGCTGTCAGCCTTCATGATATCACTTTGTCATTTGAGCATCCCTCCTTGTAAAATCATGCATCAAACTTTAGTTTCGGAACTTTGGGCAATGCTAATTATGTTCGCAAGATTGTGAGACTGCGAGTCGTCTTTAAAGAGATGGATGGGTTCTGGGAAATGTGAACAATACACTTTGGTAGCTTCTTCTTTCTCTTAATGATAGTGTGGAACAATTTCTTAGAAAAACAATCTCCCCCAAAAGGATGACTCTTTTTAATTCCCTTATTATTCGAAATATGACGAGAAATAGCTAAAGGGTGGTATTCTCGAAAGCGGACTAACTTTAGTCCATGGTTTAATCCTCCGACTAAGTATGGAATGCCAAGTGTCCATATGAATATATTTTTGAATAATTTAATCTGTCACTAAATTAAAATAAAATGTAATAACATTATTAATAAACAACAATATAATTATGAATAATTATGTTATCATGGTAATTTAGGGACATATCAAATTATTCAAAAATATATTAACATGGACACTTGGCATTCCATACTTAGTCGGAGGATTAAACCATGGACTAAAGTTAGTCCGCTTTCGAGAATACTATCCCTAGTGTTTGAGCACAACTTCCATGCCACATGTGTTTTTGTGTCCAATAATACACGATTTGTATATACAGTGCATGTGATTGTCAGTGTGAGTTTGATGTCTCCAAAACTTCTCAGTAAACAACGATAATTATGTCCTACATAATTATATATAATCAACTTTTCCAATCGCTTCGTGACATTTTCTTTCGCAATGCAGTTGCATGGCAACAAATCAACCTTATCATTTTGATATCCCCCAAATCTCACAGTATTCAACAATACTTGAGCACTACATGATCAACTTTTCCAATCGCTTCGAGACATTTTCTTTCGCAATGCAGTTGCATGGCAACAAATCAACTTCATCTTCAATTCTTGTCATGGTTCTTGTTGAAGATCTGTCAAAAATTCAAAGCAGTGATTTCTCACACCATACTCCCACTGTGTCAGTGTGGTGTTACTCTCATTTACCACGGTGGATTTCATTTTAATGACCATGAAATTGAACATGTTGAAA
The DNA here is from genome assembly GCA_037976565.1 of Mesocentrotus franciscanus. Classification (NCBI taxonomy): domain Eukaryota; kingdom Metazoa; phylum Echinodermata; class Echinoidea; order Camarodonta; family Strongylocentrotidae; genus Mesocentrotus; species Mesocentrotus franciscanus. The sequence goes on along the minus strand of CP137677.1, from coordinate 28,798,965 downwards.
GCGCGCCAGAATTTCGTTGAGTATTGGTCGCCTGTATACTTAAGGGCTATCGTCTTCATATTATACTTGGGTAATGTGTATTGAATTGGCCCTCAGGAATAGTTTAGTGGGACTTAGAGTAGAGAGAGTGTTAAAAATAATGATCCAACAAATCCATCAAGACCAGTGTTAGTATATGAATGATAATCTGAAGTACCGTTAATGATTCATCTCCTCACAACGAAAATTAACCAAAAACTATACATTGGTTGCTTCAGACCACATGGCATTGGTTAAAGGCATCGTTTAACAATGTTAAATCTGAGATGCATGGCCTTACGTATTATCAGTGTCTGTGATATGGTGTAACAATGAAGCCCTGGAAAAATTGCGCTTCAAAATGATCATGAAGTGCCTCAAAAAAGTTAAAAATCTTTGAGTGACCGGTTTTACCATACTCATTTCCCCCAATAGACTGTAGTGTTATGAAAACCTTTAGGAAAACGCAAAATTTGATTTCGATTTCCAATCATAAATATCTTGATAATCAGCCAGGCGATCGGCTTGTAAAAGTCATGGGGTTCCTTACTGACCTAAATGTTTATAATTATCATTGCATCATGAGCTAAATCCAGGATTTAGAATCTGATACAAAGTTACCACTGTAAAGCATGCAGAGACGTTGGTATTTTCACTGAAGAGAGAGAGAGAGAGAGAGAGAGAGGGAGAGGAGGGGCGGATGGGATTAGGGTACGAATGATAGCGGAGAAGAATTACCGAAATGATTTGAAGGATTTGACCGGGAAAATAAAAAGAACAGAACAGATATGTGACACTTTGCATATATTCACGTACTATGACTATTTATTGAGCGTGTTGAAAGAGCATCGGTCTCTGTCCGACGTAAACAAATCAAAATGCAATTAAGATTGCCTCTTTTAACATTCGAGTCAATGTGGGTCTAATCTATAGAAAAATAAATAGCGAGAGAGAGAGAGAGAGAGAGAGAGAGGGGTGGAGACAGACAGACAGACAGAGAGAGAGACAGAGAGAGGGAGGGATACAGAGAGAAAGAGACACAGAGACACAGAGACAGACAGACAGACAGAGAGAGAGAAAGAGAGCGAGGGAGAGGGCCGCGCGCAAACGCCGCAATTTTAACTTTGCCAGTTATAATAGAGGCAGTACAAAATAGATAAGTTAGTATTATCGACAGGGGCGGGGTCTCGGGCTGCTGCAGTGGATTCTGGGTGTTTTCAGCGAATTTTGTAATGTAGGCCGAAAGTTACTCTTAAGATGTGAAGAACTCTCCTTTTCTCTCTCTCTCTCTCTCTCACCCCTTTTTCCTAAGCGGTATGTGTACAATTCATTGGTGTGAGTTGACTACAAAAGACATTTTCAATTTGTGATTAAAAGTCATCTTTGTTCATCTATTCATAGCTTTAACCTGTGACTAAAAATGTGAAATTTTGTATAGAATTCTCCTCAAAATATCACCCCCTTCCCCAGCACAGCTTTCATTACCTTCCGTGTAAGCGTTAGACGGGAATTAAATTCAAATGAAATAAATAACAAATAAATTACGGTAAACTCTCTCTCTCTCTCTCTCTCTCTCTCTCTCTCTCTCCCCCAATCTTCTCTCTATCTCTCTCTCGCTCTCTCTCTATTTCCTCCTCTCTTCCCCTCTCTCTATATATCTATCTATCTCTCTCTCTCCCTCTCTCTCTATTTCCTCCTCTCTCTCCCCCTCTCTCTCTATTTCCTACTCTCTCTCTCTCTCTCTCTCTCTCCCTCTATCTCTTTTTCCTACTCTCTCCCTCTCTCTCTCTCTCTCTCCCTCTCTCTCTCTATATATATATATATCTATCTATCTCTCTCCTTCTGTCTATTTATACATACATGATGTACATAACATCTCTCTGACTCTATCTCTAAAACTCTCTCTTGCTCGAATCTTCTTCTCCATTTCTGTCTTCCTGTCTGTCTATCTATCTAGCGACTTCTTAGCCCTCCTATTTGGCGATCAAAACACTCCCTTCTTCCTGGGATGGCCATGATATGACAGTTAGTATGTATAGGGAGGGCCATTCAGGTTCATGGACACATTTAATGGCTCTCCAACCAGGCAATCGAGGACAAACGAGTCTTCCTACAACGGGGGAAACAACTACTCTGGGACTTTCACGTTATTCAACTTAAAGAGATGATTGGGTTCTCGTAAGGGACAAACATGACATGTGAGCTTTCTCATTCTTTTTATGTCAGTTTGGAAGAATATCATGGTAGGAATGAAAAGGATTGCTGTTCAAACGCCTCATATTTGAAAATATTACCAAAAGTAGCTGAAAAGTTTAGACCAAACATTCATGCCACAGCCTCTGTATTCCTATATATCCGTTACTGAGTGCAGTTCATCTGATTTTTTCAGCAATAGTGAGTCAATTTCTTTTCGTTTTGGTTATTCCAAATATTTCAGTATACACTATTTCTTATATACCACAAACATGATTGCAACTTCTTTCGGAAATTCAACCTAACGCAATTTCAGTAGCCTAGTGCGTCACCTATTGAAAAATGCGAACATAACACTGGCTTATTACGTAATCCGAACATGATTTCTAGGAGACATACATACAATAGGGTATTGAAAATCCCCTTGAATTGAATTATTTTTACAAAATAGTTGCGATCGTGTTTATATAAGAATTGATGTATAATGTGAAGTTCTGAAATGATCAAAATTATAAGAATTATACTTCATCTTGCTGAGAAAAAGAAAACAAAATCTGCACGGGGCACAGAAATGGGTATATGGAACAACTGGCAGGTGGCCTGAAAGTTTCATCCAATTTTTTCAGCAATTTCACATCAAGTTTTGGTAATATGAGGGTATCTGAGGAGCAATCCCTGTCAGGAGACATTTCTATTCGATATTCTTTCAAACGGAAATACAAAGAATGAGAACGCTCACAAAATGTCTTCCGTCTTCACCTGCAGATCAGGACTCAATCCTCTCTTTAACCAATCGGTCTTCTAGCTCCGAAAGTACGTTACCTGAACTATACCCATTTTACATGTTGTCGACTCCCAGTTGGCAACCGATTTATATTGAGCTCTGCACTAGTGGAGTGATGAAATAGAGGCACTGTTCACATTTCCAGAATGTTACAGAAAATTAGTTCTCAAGAAAAATCTTCCTAAAGATTACAAACGTTAGGATATAGAGAAATATTTCATCATTTTCCATATTCTCAAGCGAATTCAGTCTGCATTTTCGAAGACCAGTTTGAAGAAAATAAGCGATTAAAATTATACATTAATGAAATATATATAAGTATATGTAGCTTATTTTCTATAGCTACAATCATTACCTGTCAAGGTAGACTTCTGCTCTTCACTTCAAGTACCCTCTCCCTTTATTCTTCATTCCTTTCTTTGGCTTTGCCAATCTTTCCTTTTAGTTTTACTTCCTTCCCAGGCATCTCTTGCCTATCGAAAACATGTCACCACTCTTTCTTTCTCTCACTCTCTCACTCTCTCTCTCTCTCCCTATCTCTTTCTCTCTCTCTCTCTCTCTCTCCCTCTCTCTCTCTCTCTCTCTCTCTCTCTCTCTCTCTCTCACTCTCTCTCTCTCTCTCTCTCTCTTTCTCTCCCTCTCTCTCTCTCTCTCTCACTGACTCTAGTCTACCGCCCTTGGTTATCAATATACTCCACGTTGCTTACCACATCATTCTCATATGATAAAAACAAACAACATTATATTTGATTTATTTCAATTCAATTAATATTTGTCAAATGTTGATTATACATTATCTCATTGAATTCTCGTATCTCATATATCTTATTTCATATATCCTATCTCATATAAATTATCCCATTATATCGTATCTGTACAACTGTATGATTTATGTTTCTATGTTATGCCCTGCCTTGGCACATCCATTGTCCTGGGTATGCTATAATGATCATGGTGATATATCTATGTATAATTATGATCTATTTGTACCACTGTCTATTTTTATTATGAAATAAATGTTGATAATACCCATGATCATGATAATATAAACTCTCTCAAAATTTGACATCACAATGGCAGTAATGTTGGTCAAAGGTATTACATAAATAATCAATTATCATTTGTTATTATGTCCTTGGATATTTTCAGTAATGTTTTATAACCCTCCACATCTGTTCTCCTTTCGTGTGATTTTTAAAATTCTTTCTTAAAACATTTGAAACTTCTGACAGTAGCTTGTAAATAATAATTGTTATGGTGATATCTAGGGGGCCGTTTTCGACGAGTTATTGGTCCTTTGATTCGGAACACTAATTTCATTCAAAGGACATTTACCTTTTGAACTTACAACATTTATATTTAATAAATCAAAATGACTTATATGGCATATGTTTCTCGCACGGTCATGGCTTTGATTTATGACGAAGGAAATTGAAACACAATTATATGGAGCATTTTTTTTTAAACCAAACCCGTGTAACATTATAATTACACATTTCACTTTAAATACAAAGAAACATGATTCGATATTCTCTGTCTCATTGGTTACCAATCCAGTCTCGCATCCGGTTCAAGATATTGTCATTAGCTTATATTATTTTATTTTAATGGATCTGCTTCCTCTTATTTGAATGAAATACTCTTTGCAAACAGACCAAGAAGAGATCTTCGATCACGTAAAGAGAATTTGTTTATTGTTCCTCCTATTCTGACAAAAACATATGGTGAATGTTCATTTGCCAATGCCAACATGATTGACGATATGTCAAAAGAAAAAAAAAATGAAAATGCGGGTAGCAATATAAGGTTCTTTAACATTATTAAATCTAGGATAACAACAAAACCTAAAGTTACAAATTGATTATCATTTTGAGTAGGCCTATATTTATAACGTGAACGGAAATAGTACAATGACACTACAAGAAATAGTGACAGAAAATTAATATAAAATTGAGATAAACGAAAATAGGTGTGGAGAAAAATAATGATAAATACTGCCATTAATGACAGAGGTTATTTAGTTTCATCCCCAATATCTAAATCGGAACCATTATCTGTACCACCACCACCACCACCACCACCACCACCACCATCACCATTATCATTATCTTCTTCTTCTTGTTCTTCTTCATCATCATCATCAACGTATATAATCTTTGATTATGTTTTTAGTACCACTTATTTATAATACCTGATATTGTTTTTTCATGCCACAATTATCTGTTACTAGGTAATGGTATCGTGGTGTAATTTATCCTGCGGACAGAAAGAGATATTTCAGCATATATTTTCCAGTCTACACATTGGTATATAACCAGATGATTTTATAGATGGTGGTCTGGGCGTAGATAAAGGGGGCACAGGGGGCATGGGCCCTCTAATAAAATGGCAGCTAAAATAAAAGAAAACTAGAAAAGGAGAAAGAAAATGAATATCGGGATGGGACAGTTTATTTTAAAAGATGATATACCTCCTTTCCACTCCCTGTCCTAATCATAGGTCTGGTCAATGCGCATTTCATTAATAAGTAAGACGGTTGACCCCCCTCACTGACTGGGCACACGCTACGCCAATGTACTTTACAACTTTGTAAAAGACCGTATGAATTCCACACAGGTAGACAGCCGTATCCATCTCAAATCACGTCAACAAAAGTCCAAAGAAAACATTGAAGCGTAATCCTACCTGCTTAGGTCCCTGGGCGTCCCCGTACACTTCCTCCTCCAACACCGGTAACTCGAGCGTGGGTTCGGGCTTCAAAATACACTACAGTAGTATTAATACACACACCTCCAGCAGTATGTTGTCAAAGTAGCAGAAAAGAGCACTAAATTTTCACTTTCCTTCTCCTTTTTCCCCCAATTTCTCTCCTTGTCTGGAGGAATTTTCCTTCTAAAACGGGCAATCAATTGTAGTGTTGGGAAATCTCAATTTAGACATCGAATGCCTAGAAATTGGAATTTATAAGTTCAATGCACTTTTGCAAATTTGTTGCGACGAGAAACTCGTAAAGTCGTGCTTAATATAAATCGCTCCGGTAATGGTTGTATTTGCTCCGCATCCTCAGAATATTCATCACTTTTTCGTCTGCTGTTACTTTCCTCTGAAGCGTAGCGTAAAAAATGGTACCTGACACTTGGAAGTGGAGGCTAGCTGGCTATATGAGCGCTTTGATTGCGTGTGACGTTTGCTCTGGGATGGGACGCATTTATGTCGTGGGAAACAGGCACGTAAATGCTTGCTAACTTCAGTCAATCTTTATGCATGCTTAGTTGCGATTTGCCGGGAATAAAGTGCCCGCTTATTAACCACGGAGTGCTATACAACGGACGAGACCGTGCATGATGTCCGTGCTCGTCTTAAAAGCAGATCAGTTCTCTCGATATTTCTCTTTAATTTTGGAATAGGCCTATATATTAATAGAACATAATTGTAAGACTAAAAAAAATAAGAGTTTGTCATCTGCAAATTCGGTTGTAGAAATTGTATTTCACTAATTATGGTAATGATGAAATAGTGTCATTGAATGGATGGAAAATGCTATATAGTACAACATGTCCATCACATTCAATTACCAGTCCGTTTTACATAAAATACCAAAGTAGATATTTTAAGACACCTTTTCGTTACCAAAGGTCTTGCCATTTGGATTCCAATTTCCGTATTACTTTGCGCAGTCACAAAATAAAAGAAAAAGAAGACAAAACATAAAAAATTAAAAAAGTATTAAAAAAGTATCGAACAGCAACAAGAGGAACACACAAAAAACAAACAAACGAAAAAACAAACAAATATGGCAACGCTAAAGGCTATACCTTTTTATAGACAGACACATTTAGAGATGGAAATGGGGAACAAAGGGAGAGCTTATTAATAGCCGAGGATGGGTCAGTTATCTCTTAACTAATAATGGAAACGGGGGCTCATCATTCTCTAAAATTTTAGTTGAACAACGTATCAATCATTTCGCGCCCTAAATATAGCGAAGGGCTTCTACGTCAATGGCGAGACCGCTATTAGGAAATGCAAAATAATTGGGCGATATAACCGCTCAAAAATATTTGTGTACGATCTAAACAACGCTGAAATGGGGGTATAATACTCAAGTGTTGAAAACGTGTTCCATATATGTTTCAATGAGTATGACATTGGTCAGTGTTGGTTGAAACATGACAGTAAAGAATGAATGTTTATAAATCATTTCAAACCTCATTACGAATATTGAACTGCTAAGCTGAATAGTATTCCGGTCCATTTTGATTTTCTTTTTTTATGAGTCCATCAAAGTAAAAGCCTGTTATTGCCATCATTTTCAAACGCTTACATGCTTACCAGAATTTCCAAAGTATTGATAGACACAAATTATGCATACTGAAATTTCTGTTTTGATTATTCAACAGTAACACAATGCTTATTTTTTTCTTCTGTTCTCCAAAATAGATTATTTTCAATTTTTATATTGGGAAGAACGTCCAAATCTGGCCCAAAATGAATTATTTCTTATGATCTTCCCTACCCCCCCCCAAATCTTTAAATCCTATCGTTTGTGTTACACGCAACTACCTTTAAGTCCCTACAATGTTATTAACCCCTACCATAGCGTATTGAGAGACATAGATATGACACACTCAAGGTGCAATTGATGGAGCGCTTAAATAGTTCCCTCCCTTCATGCCCAAAAAGGCATAGAGATTGTATGAGGGAGGGAACTATTTTGAACTCCATGAATTTATAATGGTATTTTTGAACACGTTTAAAGATCCAAAGTTAAAATTCAACACAAAGAAGAATATTCAGCGCCAAAAGAATGCTTTAAATTGGCACTAATGTCAAATGTGTAGGATAATGTGTCTGCCCTATAAAGAACCTTAACGTTTATTATTATCACGTAATTGCATCCCTGATATAGAAAACTGGCTGCATCTAGTTCTGTTAATGAAGTCTTAGTGAGACAATACGATTGGGCTTTGTTCGCTTCTCGAACAGGACAGACAGCTCGAGGAATTCAAGAATAAGATTTATTCTGTATCCATGGTGCTACGGTCTTTTATCTTTTAAGATGCGTGTTCCTTCGGCTGTAGGGCCCACAAGGGATGGGGAAGGAGGGATGCGTTACCGCCAAAACCGGGGCTGTCTCCCGCGGGAATCGCACCCCTCTCTGTATCTTTGCGCAGCTGTAAACTAGTGTGACAAACATTGATTTTTCTTTCCCTTTTTGCATCACATTAGTGCTTCTTCCGCACGCTGTAGTGTTGTGTCATTGAACCTTTATCCATGGGCTTGAGAGCAGCTTTAAAGGTATATAGAGGTGCTGTAGACTAGTGGATAAGTCACCGTACTGTGAACCACAAGGTATGGGTTCGATTCCCGGCCGCTTAATTTTTTTTCCCACCGCATTTGCGGCTCTATTTTTCAATAAACGCGTTCGCGAAGAGTCTAGCTAGCTAACTAAACCTGCGCATGCGCACATGGTAACCGTTAGGGTGAACAATAGGGTTATAATAATCATGCAAACCGACCTTCCATCAACCCATCGTTGGCTCAATCGGTAATGATAGCATGACGAAACGTTGGAGATGTGGGTTCGAATCTCAGCATTCATTCAGTTTTATTTTTTGCCTTTATAAATAGTGAGGGAAAGCAAGAAATAATCAAAGTATAATTGTTTGTGACCTCTGTCCAAGCTTTCGTAGCTAGCTAGACTCTTCGCAAGCGTGTTTATTGAAATTGCGGTGGGTAAAAAAATTACGCTTCCCGGCCACAGCACTAACGTCCCCTTGCAAGACATTAATCAATATTTGCCACTCTCCACCCAGGTGTTAAACGGGCCCCAGATAAGATTATTTCTTGAATGCACTAACACTGTGCGCTAAGGTTGCCGGAGCTATTAAACATCGGGGTAAGAATATCCAAAGTCCATTGGAAGGGCATAGAGTCGTTATATCATAATGTGATTTGCGCTATACAAGAACCAACGATTATTACTGTTATAATTAAGCATCATGTTTGGTTTTTGGGCCGTAACAATGTAAATCAGCTAGTTTATTTTAGAAGACATAAACAAGGCATCTTATTGTCATTCATAGCCAACAGCGAAGTCGCCATTCTGTGATTAAGGAATGGAATTTGAAAAGATTTCAACTGATTGACCCGTCGTTGTACTCTAATAGATGTTAGAAATCAGAAAATTTAATAAGGTATAATTATTATTTTGATATCTAGATCCCTTCAAATTATCTCGTTATGAAAAGACGCAATTGTAAAACAAGGTGGATAAATTAATGACCAATTCTAATCACGATGACGCGTTACAGTACTGTCGATACTTCTAGTTTCGGTCAGCCATTGTCTATCTTCCCTCATTAATATCTTTCTTGTGTTTTTTTTCTTCAAATCCCCTCCTAGTTTCCTCCGTCTGTATAACTTATTTTATTTTCATTCATGTCCCTCTATTTGCAGTCTTTTCTCTCACATTTTCCAGACTCATTTTCCTCATGTTTCTCTCATTCTAATACTCCTCCTAAAATACCACGCATTTCTTTAATGTTTGCATATCGTTGTCTTGTTTGTCGGTGCTTATTTTACATGGAATGATCAGAGAGCAGGCAATTGCGACAAGCAATCAAAGAACCACCGACGGGTCATCTATTCTTAGCCACCCACCTCCCTTGGCAAGTCGTCCCACCACCTACAGCGATTACTAGTTTGCAGGCACAAACCCTTGTCAATCATGATGAGGACAGCGGGTCTGAACTGTGAGGCTATACAGACTACACGGTCTGCTGCACCCCATAGATCATGTATTATATGACACAGCCAGAACCGAGAGGCTGATAGAGTTAGGCTCACGTTTAAGGAGGAGGTTGAGTTCTGAGGAGAGGTGAAAATAATTTGTGTTATTACGCAAGTGTGGAAGAACGTCAGAGAAGAAAAAACGTTCCCTGAAAAGCATGGCTCTTCAAATGCCTTCATATTCTAAATATGACATGTAACAGCTTAAAAATGACGACCACATTTTTATGCCACATGTTTGAGTAGTCCCATATACATCTTTATGTGACAGTGCTTGTTACTTTTACCAATTAAGACTGGGCCAATTTTCTTATCATTTTGATGATTCCAGAACCTTGCAGTACACACCAATACGTACATTTGTATATGCTACATGATCAACTTTTTCTGATCGATTCCACACCGTTTCTTTCACAATGCAATCGCATGACCAGAACTCAACTTTATCTTTAATTTATCTTTTAAAAAACTATATAAAGAGTGTCAAATCAGCGTCTGTGCCTGCAGACTAAGCGATTACCGTCTTCTAAAAACATCCGAGGGTTGATATGGAGTAAAAATGATGAGGACACAGAGATGCGTCGGTGATTTCCTGGTTGTGATTAAGAATTAATTCATCAAAGATGATCCCAATCTATCAGGGTCTCCTTTGGTTTGAAAGATTGATGATAGGGGTAGGGAAGACGAAAAGGTAGGTCAACCCGACGACGTGCAGGACGATGACCACGTTCACATTGAAAATGAATCACGATTCATTGGTGAGGAAGCCGACAAGCTCGGTTTCACCAAGGAGGTGCAGTACGATGACCATGTTCACACTTAGAGTTAGTCACGATTCATCCCAATTTAGGGGAAAGGGATGAAGACCTGGGTCAACTCGACGACGTGCAGAGCGACGAACACGTTAACACTGAATATAGAAACAACTAATAGTCGTTATTTTCCCACTTAAAGACATTTTCAAGCCCCCTTTTTTTTAGGGAAGTTCTAAATTAATATTGTCTTTCAAATGCCGTTAGAATTTAACCTTTTCATTTTTTTGGCCTGCAAATGGGACATAGTACCTTTAACCTAGGTCGTGGGCGACGAGGACGAAATACAAACTGATTAATCATGATTTATTTCAAGAACTATTGAAAGAAATTGACGAAAAGTTTGGTCACTCCGTCGATGTGCAGAACGACGACCACATTCACCCCACAATTTATTCGATACCAGGACAACTGCCTCTAGAACAACTAGCACTACCCTGGAGAACTACCGTCTGACCTACCCTGTAGGGATAGTTATCCCTGTACATTTACCTTTACGACAAGACAGCGCCCCGATCATCTACAACCTGGACAATCACCCAGGCCTGTTCTTAGGGTCATGAGGACACGGCCATTGGGAAATGCTCATCTGCTTTAGGTCGTTTTTGCTCATTTGCTAATAGCGTGATGCAATTGCAACGCGATGACAGCTCTTCTTTTTTAGGAAAGTCAAAGACATTTTTTTCATTGAAAGAGGAATAGAGTATGAAGTGGGTGCGGGTGATTGTGTGTGTGTGTGTGTGTGTGTTCGAGAGAGGAAGTCGGTGAGATACAATGGGAGAGTATACTCAGAGAGGGGAGAGGAGAGAGAGAGAGAGAGAGAGAGAGCGCACACACACACAAAAATCACAACATTTAGAAATGATTGCTCTGAAACGATTATTTATACAGAGCGATCGGATAATGCTTACGAGATTGCGTCACCGCTGCAACGGCTGTTGACGCGCAATGTGAGAATGATATTTTACAAGAACTGAATACAAAACGGCTGTCTTGAATTATCGGTGTATGTATTTATTTCTTCGCAGGCTTGAATAGCGCAGGTAAAAACGATATCGCTTTGTATGCCAGCAAAAGGAGTGAAGGAAGAAATACACCGTCCAAAACATACAACTGGCATGAAGGGCAGAGTGAGAATATGACTGTCTATTATACGAAGGAGGGGGCAAAATCGAAGCAGCCACGTACAATACACACTGGTGCATTCCATTAATCCCGCAGGAAACGTTGAAAGAGGAATCTTCATTGTCAGTGTCAAGTTTGATCCTTCCACATATTCCTTGCATCTCAAGGTTAATTGCCATGGAACGTCTGCAATCATGCCGGCAAATAATTCACCTTTGAACCAACTATGCCCTAATTATTCCTACAGGTAATTTCCCGGTTCGATCAGCACATTCACTCACAATCCCGTCAAAGTATGACAAAAGTCGTCAGAAAACTATGATAACATTATTAGCAGAACCTAATTGTCTTGTGTGTACGAAAAAACTTCTATCTGATTAAAAGTCGTTATAGCATTTGTAATATCAAATGGTGTAAACCAAAAATACTCTATCTCTATCTCTCTCTCTCCCTCTCTCTCTCTCTCTCTCTCTCTCTATCTCTCTCTCTCTCTCTCTATCTGCCTCCCCCCACACACAAGCAGACTATATTGTTCATTGTCTTTCTCTAAAAGATATCGTACCATGAGACAAATCATATTTCATCAACATGTTTAAGTTGCAATGAATTAAGTTTAGTTTGATTAGATATAATGATTACTGCAATTAACTTTCACGCATAAAGTCACATTTCCATTCTTATGTCCTACATGGTTAGTTGATATTGTCTAGTTCAAAATGTTCATGTGTAAAATAAAACAGTTATCTTAAGTATAGAGTACAATCTCCTTTATTCGAATCAAAGCTCATGCATTTATTTGACTGCATATACACAAATAAACAAATTATCATGGATCCATTTGTCGATCGGGGAAACATAAATCGAATCACACTAGTAAAAGAACGTAGGCAAAATAAATTACTTCAATTTCAGTAATGTCCCCATCAGTACTGGACTTTTCCATAACAAATTAACATGGTACTATGCAATACAAAGATAATGCAGTAATAATAATAAAACGGTGCTTATAAAGCGCTTTCCACCGAAGTCTCTAAGCGCTATAACAAACAAAATACAATGACAAACAATTACAAATAAACCTACAAAGGATGTCAAAATAGGAAAAAAATTGACCACAATGGCGCAAATATATTGGGTCTGAGCCCTACATCAAGGTATGTAATAATAAATAACATTTAAAATAATTCACAATCAAATATAAGTATTGGTATGCTTCTTTATATACAAGTAGACTTTCAGGCTTTTGAAAAAAATATCGATTATTAATAAACTATTGTAATCAACTAATTCGTACAAAATTTTCGATTTCCAGGTAATTTGTAATCAGTATAGTTAAACAAAAAAAATCATATTTAAAATTGTTAGTTATACATGTTTCATTTACACAGATCATATCAAAATATGCGACTCGCCTGTAATCAATCATAACAAAAAGGGAATTTCTCGCCACATCGAAACAGAAACAGTCTTGTGCTTAACTGAAATAGCGAAAGAGGAAGGTACAACGTGTACACATGACAGAGAGCAATTGTCTCTTTGTTTAATAGGCCCTTTTACAATGATCAATATTGCTACTCCTGTATCTTGTCGACCTTTCTAAATGTTAAGGGTAACAAGGAGAAACGGCGCTCAATCCAAAGTATAAGCTGAAACAGATATATTGATAATAAAATCACATGTGACATAAAGGACGTACACTAAACAGGATACAAACTATGTAAGGGGGAAGAGAACTAGATTTCGGTTAATATATGGGGGAAGGTACGAGTCAATTTTCTACAAATGGAAACATTCATTTCCCTCCTGTCAAGTCTGGAAGTAAATAAGATATCATGCTGGCAGACATTACAGTGTAGAAGAGGGGCGGATCCAGGATCTGTGTAGAGGGGGCTTAATGCCTAATTATTTAGTTCTAAGATTAGAAATGGGGCACAAAACATGATAACAGGGCACATTTTTGTATGTGTGTGTTTACTTTAGTTATGCATGATGGTGCCTTAAAGCCCGAATGCACTACTTGTAGCTACTTGATCCCTCTATATAGAAAACAATGCCTAAGCGGTGCCCGTTGGTCCCCATGATCCTCTTTTCCTTATGTTAATTAAGAGCTGAGTTGATGAGATAACCACCTGTCAGTGACCATGCTGGGAGGTCTAATCCTTCCTGGCCAAACTAGTGCAGACGGGCTTTAAGAGGGGGCACGGTTTGGTTGTACCCTCTTAACCGGCCAGTGGTGTACGTCAGTGGCCTATATATAGGGGGACACACTGCCCGTGACACTCCCCCAAATCGAGTGGTGAAAAAAAAAGAGAAAAAAGAATAATGAAAATGTTGAAGGGAAAAAGGACGAAAAAGATCCCCCAAGTCAGTAGCCAGGTAAATTAGGTCATTTTCAAAGTTAGAATGGTGCCCCCTTCGATCCAGTGCTCTCTAAGTGGGTGGATTCATGCTACGACGCGGCAATATTTTATGTTTAATCTTGACGTGATATGATGTGGTACCTAAGCAAGAATGACTATATAGATCGTAAAAGGCCGAAGAGTTGAATATTTGAAACACAAATTAAATCAAACAAGATTTTAAAAAAGTATTACATAAATAATTATGATACAGAGAGAGCTTAAGAGAATATTAATATAGGCCAATTTTAGTTGATAATATAGAGGAATTAGGGGAATATGAAACGATCTTTAAAACTAACACGAACCAGAGTCACCTGTTATAAATGAAGTTACTATCCAGTAACCATTATGTCATATAGAAAATATACCCCTCCCCCCCCAAAAAAAAAAAAAAATAATCATGGTTTGTACATGTATATAATTATAATACGAGGTATCTTCGCGAAGTATAATGTTCGAGAAGAAATGACCAAAATATCATTTCATCCTGGTATTCGAAGTATTTTTAGCAAAGTTCATCAGGTACCGTAGCTTCAATTTCTTCCTAATCTCTCAAAGTCACCCGCTTGCCCATCTCTGTTCTCTCTCTCTCTCTTTCTATCCCTTCCCCAATTACTATAGACTAACAATGCGATTAGGATCATCCTTTGATCCGCTTTAATCCCATCCCTGATAGAAACCTAAGTCGGTTTGTCATGAATGTGACCCTGGCAAACATCCTCCTAGATAACTGGAGATCTAAGGGGAGGTAAGAAGGAAGAGATGACGGGGAGATGAAGGGGGAGATTGGAAGAATGAAAGATGAGATGGATATTTCTTGGAGCTGGTAATCGACGTAGATTCGGAGATAAAGCCTGGTTTTAAAGTCTGAATGATGTTATGGGCAGTGGATTAGCTCAAGGGTTCAAGGGACACGCCCCCGCCCCACGAAAAAGAGGAAAAAACATAGAGAAAACGAAAGGAGAGGGGTAAAGGATGAGAAAAATTGATAATAGAATCCTTTCCATATTTCGCCCTCTGATTGGGGGCTTGTAAATTCGCAGTTTATTCATCAGATACGATTGGTGCCCGTCAAATATGTCTCCCCATGCCTGAACCCATGCTACGCCTCTGAACAATCAGAACGATCTGAAAATGGGGGCATTTGAACTTAAGAACTCTTTTTTTCGTCGTTTCAGGGTATAGAATTTTTGCTAGAAAATGAATAGAAAATGAAGCTACAGGAGATAAGAGTACTAAACATAAAGTAATTGAATTCAGAGTGATAAAAAAGTGCATGCTGGCTTCAGCTTTGATCAGACATCTTGCGGTAAACCGCGTCAGTTTATTTTATGATGACATATTTAAGTGTCACGCGCTTCACATTTCCAATCTTATAACACGTACAGAGCAAAGTAAATACGCGCAGGACCTTTGTTGTGCGCAGTTGCCATTCATTTACACGACAACAAAAAACTGAGGCGGTTATTTTTTCGACGGTTTACCGCGTCATATCTGAATGATCCTTTAAAGTATGAAGATGAAGAAAAAAATCACAAACGTAATGAGCTCTAATTTGATTCAAATCGAATGTTCATCACAATATTGAGTGTGAATTTTTGGAAAAGATAAAGTTGTTTATTAGATTGATGAAACTATTCTTAAAACATTTTCGTTCGTTTTTTTTCTCCTAGAGAGTTGAATTGTAATGATGCATTGGAAAATATGGCTTTCATTCATCTGCTTTGGATCACTGCCAGAGTCACACACAACCCTTAATAAATTAATTATGAAATTGGAACATCCATTCAGAATTCAAATCTGTCTATATCAGGAATACAAGCTATTTCGACTCTGCTTGACAGAAAGAGTGCCAAAAACCCTGTCATTTGATACCGATCGACTTAATCTCTGATTCCTCAACACTATTTGACTACAGCTCAAGGGCAACCCCGAGTCACGTATCTTTTCTAATGACGTCATAAATATGAATTATGGCGTCACGTATACCCTGCATTACTCACTCGAGCACAGATTTTGAGGTGTGAAACGGAAAATCACTCGTACCAATTTTTTCGCGATACCAGGGGCTGTGAATGTTGCGAGTACGGAGATTTAGATAATTCCTACCAGAATTTTTAGTGTCAGCCGTTTCTCAATGATATCATAGATTCTTTATCAGTCATTAGTCCCTTTAGTCAGTCCTCATTTCTTTTTCTTTTTTCTTCTCTTCCTCCTTCTTCTTCTTTTTTTTTCTTCTTCTCCTTCTTATTCGTTTTCTTCTTTTCATCCTGCAGATCTTGCAGTCGATCCCAGAAAAGAATACATTTTCTGTGATCAACGAAGACTAGAAATAATCAACACAATTGGTATTTGTTTTTTCTCTATTAATCATTAATTACAAAATGTAAAGTTATATCGCCTAGACACGAATCTGAAGGGATTGAAATACTCCATGATTATAAGATGGTCAATTTGATTTTATGTGATAAGGGTAAATGCGAAAGTGGAAGTAATAATGAAAAATTACAATGGTTAGCTCATAATTAGAAAGTGATAAGACAATGTACGATGTAGGCAATTATCATCCGAAGAAGCTTTCGAGTTTTCAACTCCAGAGCCTCACTCAAGAGTTAAAGCAACGTAGCGCATCTGGCTTCATATATTTTTTAGACCATGCAGTTAAGATGGAACATCCACTCATGAAACATTCAATGAAGTTTATTATTCAGGTGACGTATTACCCGGGGCTCCCTTTAATAATGAATTCTAATTCCATGTTATATTCACTTCTTTAAAAATTTACCAAATAAACAAAATATAGCAATGTAGCGGCGTTGTCAGCTACTGTCAGAAGCTATCTATGTCAAGGGCTTCGCAGGGCGGGATTAGAGCCCGACTCTTACTAGGTTGCATACTTATAATTGGAAAATCAATAGTTTTTTTAGCACATTTATAAATGAAGAGACCAAATTGTACTTTATTATTTTGGTCATTCTACATCAAATCCTTCTTAAACATTGTTGCCCCTAGCCCTTATGATGTCCCTGATAAATCATTAATTCAAATTAACATAGATTTCCGGACCATATTTGACAATGCATAATATCATATTTTTTATAATCAGAATTCATACACAGCAAATATTTCAGGCTCGTTCGCATATACCGTGGCAAACCCGCGGCGTTTTCCAAATCAATGAATGAATAAATATATAAATAACTGAATGAATGAATATATATTGCTTGTTATCACATTTACGCTTCACATTTCTATATCTATTAACGCGCAGATATCGAGTACGCCGAGGACCTAATAGGTTGTTCAGACTATAGGAACATTATACGAAACTCGAATAAAGAAACGTCAAATAAAGAAACATCATATAAAGAAAGGAGCGTACAGACTAGATAACATCTTACAAAGAACTAATTTTGATTGCGTCAGTTGACATGACAGCTGACCAATCATTGGGAGTGCTCACGAAAACCCCGCCAAATTATACGATTTGTGTACGACGTTCAGACTAGAGCGGGACCCTGATTCTTTATCGAGTTTTCCTTCGAAACTTTGCTTATTTGTTTGTATTTAAACAAGTTTCAATTTATAGCTTGCAGCAGTCACTCAACAGGTTATGTTTTTCATATACTATGTACACGAATAATGATTGTACCATTATTCTCGCATTCCTCTTTCGCTTTCCGACGTTCCGTTATACGACGTTTCTTTACACGGCGTTCAGACAAGGAAAATGTTTATTACATATCGTAAAGTGCTGGTAGCTTAAACGGGTTAGTAGCGCGCAGACACCTAGTTCATCCCCACTTGCGATTCACTTTATAACAAAATAAAAAAAACAACAACAACAAAAACCGCTGCAGTTTCATCCGCCACTGTGAACGAGCAATTACAGTTTATTCATCTCAAAGGCTAGGATTTAGAAAGGTGGTTTAAACTTAAACATTTGTTTAAATCATCAATTTACTATAGACAGCCACAAAATAAGAACAAGGATAGTCAAAATTTTGGTAAAAAGGAAACGATGACGCTACCTCTTTTTTTGTTTGTTTTAAGTGTGTTTTTTCTAAACCAATGAATACATTATTTTGTGGCCTTTGTGGAAAAGAATCTGTGTATATATTTATTTTGGGCCATTATGGTCACCATAGAAATTGTATACGGGTTAAGACCAGAGCTTAGGTTTAAACCACCTTTGTTAATTTCAGCCATAGTTTTTAAGCGTAGGATAAATTGAATTCACTAATTCGTATTTACTAAGTTTCATTGTTCACAGGAGGCCACCTTTTGAGCCTTTCATGGCGCCTTTTAAACTGCCTTTGCTAATGAACACCTTACAGGGAAGGTCTCACGGCAGTGGCCAGTGCGCATCAAGTTTCGGGGTAGCATGGGTTAAAGGGAAAGACCAGTATTGGAAAAAAAAAAAAAAAAATTGAAATGGAAGCTGTTATTACCAATCATGTGAAAGAATATGTTTGTACTAATACGTGATGATAAAAATTTTGCTGGGAAACCGCCTAATAATTGATATATTTGGTAAATTATTATATCTATTGGGACCAAAATAGATATCGCGCACGTGGTCGTGTAGTCCCATATACATCTTTCTGTGTACAGTGCTTGTAACTTTACCAAGACTGGGCCAAATTTCTTATCATTTTGATGATTCCAGAACCTTGCAGTACACACCAATACTTATATGCTAGATGATCAACCTTTTCTGATCGATTTCACAACGTTTCTTTCACAATGCAATCGCATGACCAGAACTGGCTTTTATCTTTAAGTTCCTTCCCCCATCCCTGACATACGCCTCTAGCATTACAGTCAATTTATTCAGAGTGAATAGATCACAAGGTTCTCTCCAATTATTGCTATGATTTTATTTCAGTGCGGATTGCTGTAATCGGGCTTGATGAAATCCTAATGCTCTTCAAATGTATTTTTCAGGCACTGACAGGGAGCCTCCACACACAGCTTCCTTGCTTCTAAATTCGTCAGAAGGTAATAAGTATTGATGGAAAATGTAAAAGTGTTCTAAATCCTGGTTCACATATGACGCGGCGTAACCGCGGCGGATTTTTTCTATAATGAGGTAAAGTGTAACACGCATCACAATTCTGTATCTTATAACACAGAGCTCAATGGATACGCGCAGTTGCCAACCACCGCGGCGGTTTACCGCGCCATATCTGAACAAGCGTTTAATATCGGTTGCACACGAGGCGTCCGTTGCTGATGTAGGACTGCATCAAAGAGCGGTCTAGGACATGCCATGATAAATGTTAAATAAACATTGCTCACACTGGACTGGATAACTGGTGTATGGGCTATTTCATACCATGTGTTTGATTAGCGCAGGTGATGACGCAATCGGAATGACATCTCGTGTGTAACGAGCACATGGTAGTAATACATCTTTAACGAAGGGCAAGTTAGAAGGAATATTGTGACGAAGCCTTTCAGTCGCCAACTACGTTGTCCATGACCAGCGTTTAGGATCACGTGTAACACCAATCTGAAGAAATGCTTAATAAGCTTCATCACGACAACGATGGCGATCATGATCAAACGATAATTCTGTGCAATCAATATATCTGTAATGAAATGAGCTGGATCAAAATGTTGGGTCACCCGATATCTCAGTCTATCAAGTACCATCAACCTTGATCAACCTCAACTTTTGTCTTCTAGTCTTTGTTGAGGCACTGACGGAGCGATTTCAAGCACAGTTTTCTCGCTTCAGAGTTGGTCACCAAGTAAATCAGGGGCTGCACTGATAACATGCAAAGAGAAAATCCATTTAAAATACGCAGGAAAGTTGGATGCAACGGTGTGACGTATGATATAGCATGAGGAGCCCACAAGATATAAAAAGAACCTGTCAGAAGAAAAATGGTGAAAAACCCTTTGAAGTTCCTCTTGCTCGGTCGACCTAAGTTCACGTTATCATCAGTTGCGGGATCAGTGTGGACATTTTCTGGTGGATGACCATCATGACGACGATTTTCAAAGCCGGATTCATTGGGAGCGTTACGGACGTAGCGAACCATTTCAGGGACGGGTGCGACATTTCTTAAATTACGCACAATGAACAGTAACCTGATATATATTATCGTTGTAAACGCCATCGTCGCGAAAACAGGACATACCTGAACAATGGTATGGAACAGCGATGTCCATTGGGCTTTGACACTGAGGTCTTGGTCTGAGCAGCGTGTTATCAACAATTTTATAAAGGGCGACTCTGGAATGGGTAGATATATCAAACAGATCAGCAGTATCACCAAGAAAGTGGACGCCAGACTGAAGTAAAATCGTGTTCTGGTCATGATCGTGTAGTAGCGTAGTGGTCTCGTGACGAGGAGATACAGATGGAAACTAATTCCACAATGACAAGCCATGATGGACATTAAGGAGAGTTGATATACTAAGGAAAACACCATGCTGATTATCCCACAACTGCTTGTAAGTAAGAACCACAGGATGTTGTACAAGTTGAAAATGACACTAAAAGCCATATTTGATACTGCAAGAACCTGGTAGAGAACTCGCATGTATTCTTGAAGCTCTTTTTGGTGTCTTAGAACGACTAAGACGATCCCATTCAAAGTCACGCTAAGAAAAATATTGAAAATGACAAGCACGATATCGACAACCTCCAGGTCTTGGCCCAGAGAAGGTGTATTCGCCATTTTTCTTTTTACGAGTAGACTTGTTTCGCAAAATCTATTTTCGTTTTAAAATCAGAATCACAAGAAAAGACAATCTCCTCTTTTCAAAGCGGATTTTAGGTAATTATCACATTCTGCTTAGCTTCACAAAAGTATACGATTTTGTTTTTCTGATGAAAGATCTAGGGCAAACGAATTAACAGATATACGGAATATTCTAATGACTCGCCTTATTTTTCAATCAAGTTTACGAAGAAAATATCTATAGGTGATTGCGAAGAGGTAAACACTACTCTGCTGATGGTTGTCCCATGTTGCATCTCGAGCCAACGACAATCGCTGAATATAATGAAGCCTAAAGTTTATTCCCTCTCATCTGAAAGTATGAGGTAGACAGAAGCGGATCAATTATATTCGTTCAATTCCCTGTCACATTCGGGGCCATCCTGATTACATACTTACATAAATGTATTACCATAGTTACATCAATGTATTACCATAGTTTCATCAATGTATTACCATAGTTACATCATATTACCCTAGTTCCATCAATGTATTACCATAGTTACATCATATTACCCTAGTTGCATCAATTTATTACCATAGTTACATCAACGTATTATCCTAGTTAATTACCATAGTTACATCAATGTATTACCCTAGTTCCATCAATGTATTACCATAGTTACATCAATGTATTACCCTAGTTCCATCAATGTATTACCATAATTACTTCATTGTGTTTTCTCTCTTCCAGACTATTAGTAGCCTGATCGGGTTAGTTGCGCGCAGACACATATTTCATCCCCACTTTGGATTAACTGAAAAAAAAAACACAACAACAATAACAAAAACCGATGCAGTTTTATGCGCCACTGTGAAGAAGCCATTACAGTATGTTTGTCTCAAAGGCTGGAATTTACAAAGGTCGTTTAAACTTAACATTTAACGTTTAAACATTTGTTTTAATCATCATTTTACTACAGACAGCCCCAAAAAGAACAAGGCTGGTCAAAACTTTGGTAAAAAAGGAAACGATGACCCCACCTCTCTTTTGTCTGTTTTAAGTAGGTTTTTTTTTTCTAAACTGCAGAATTATAATTAGTTGGCCTTTGTTAAAAAAGAATCTTTGTATATATTTATTTTGGGCCATTGTGGTCAACATAGCAATTGTATGGTTAAGACAAATGCTTATGTCTAAACCACCTTTGTTAATTTCAGCCATATTTTTCAACAATAGAATTAATTGAATTCACTAATTCGTATTTACTAAGTTTCATTGTTCACAGGAGGCCACCTTTTGAGCCTTTCATGGCGCCTTTTTAACTGCCTTTGCTAATGAACACCTTACAGGGTAGGACTCATGGCAGTACGTGGCCAGTGCGTTCCAATTTTCGGGGCAGCATGGGTAAAGTTCCTGCCCCCATCCCTGGAAAACGCCTCTAGCATTACAGCCAATGTATTACACAGTGAAAAGTTTACATGATTCCCTCCAATTATTACTGTTTCCATTTCAGTGCGGATTGTTGTTATCAGGCTTGATGAAATCCTAATGTTCTTCAAAGTGTTTTTTTCAGGCACTGACAGAGAGCCTCCAAACACAGCCTCCTTGCTTCTGAATTCGTCAGCAAGTAATAAGTATGTATGAAAAATGTATAGGTGTTCTAAATCCTAGTTCAGATATGATGCGGCAAAACCGCGGCGTTTTTAAAATACTTTTTATGATGAGATAAAGTGTAATACGCTTCACAACTCGTATATTGTAACACGTACAGAGCTCAGTGAAAACGCACAAGTCCTTTGTTGCGCGTAGGTGCCACTCATTAACACGTATTAAAAAAAACCGCGGCGGATTTTTTTTAATTTTTGCGGCGGTTAACCGCGCCACTTCTGAACAAGAGTTGAATGTCTGTTGCACACTAGGCTTCCTTTACTGATGTAGGACTGCGTCACAGACCGATGCGGTCTTGTACACGCCATGATGAATGTAAAATAAACAGTGCTCACACTGGACGGGATAACTGGTGCGTGGGCTATTTGTCTCCAGCTCCATGTGTTTAATTAGCGCAGGTGATGATGCAGTCGAAATGACGCCTCGTGTGTGCCGGGCACATGGTACATGTAGTAATATAAATTTAAAGAAGAGTAAGTTAGAGGGAAAATCGTGACGAAGTCGCTCTACCTTGATCAACCTTGCCTATTAGTCTTCCTAGTCAATTTGTTGCGGCACTGACGGAGCGATGTCAAGCACAGTTTTCTCGCTTCAGAGTTGGTCACCAAGTAAACCATGGGCTGAACCGATGTCATGGAAAGAGTAAGTCTGCCCAAAATTTGCAGGTAAGTCGAATGTAACGGTGCGACGAATGACATAGCATAAGGAGCCCACGCGATATAAAAAGAACCTGTAAGAAGAAAAATCGTGAATAACCCTTTGAATTTCCTCTTGCTGGGTCGACCTAAGTTCATGTTTGCATCACGTGCGGCATCAGTGTGGGCATTTTTTGTTGGATGACCATCATGACGACGATTCTCAAAGCCAGATTCATTTGGAGGGTTACGGACGGAGCGTGGGATTTCACGGACAGGTGCGACATTTCTTAAATTACGCACAATAAACAGTAACCTGATATAGATTATCGTTGTAAATGCCATGGTCGCGAAAACAGGACATACTTGAACAATGGTGTGGAACAGTGATGTCCAATGGGCTTGTACACTGGGGTCTTGGCCTAAGCAGCGTGCTGTCAGCAATTTTATAAGGGGCGAATCTGGAATGGGTAGATAGATCAAACAGATTAGCAGTATCACCAAAAAAGTGGACGCCAGACTGAAGTAAAATCGTGTTCTGGTCATGATCGTGTAGTAGCGTAATGGTCTCGTGACGAGGAGATAAAGATGGAAACTTATTCCACAGAAGCAAGCCATGATGGACATGAAGGAGACTTGATATCCTAAGGGAAACGCCATGCTGATTATCCCACAACTCTTCGTGCTTGTAAGTGAGAACCACATGATGTTCCACAAGTTGAAGAAGACACCAAAAACCATATTTGATACTGCGAGAACCTGGTACAGAAATCGCATGTATTCTTGGAGCTCTTGTTGGTGTCTTAGAACGACTAAGACGATCCCATTCAAAGTCATGCTAAGAAAAATATTGAGAATGACAAGCACAATATTGACAGCCTTCAGACCTTCGCCGGTTTCCGCGTTGTTAAAGATGATGAGAGAAGGTGTAGTAGCCATTTTTCTTTTTAAGATTAGACTTGTTTCGAACAATCTCTTTTCCTTTTATGATCAGAATCACAAGAAAAGACAATCTCCTCTTTTTATTCTCGAATTATTGGTAATTATCACATTCTGCTTAGCTTTACAAAAGTTTACGAACGTGTTTTGTCTGATGAAAGATCAAGGGCACACAGATATACGGAATATTCTAACGACTCGCCTAAATTTTCAATCAAGTTTACGAAGAAAATATGTATAGGTGATTGCGAAGAGTTACACACTACTTTGCTGATGGTTGTCCCATGTTGCATCTCGAGCCAACGACAATCGCTGAATATAAATAAGCCTAAAATGTATTCCCTCTCATCTGAAAGTATGAGGTAGACAGAAGCGGATCAACTATTCGTTCAATTCCATGTCACGTTCGAGGCCCTCCTGATTACATGTATGTAAAGCAGTCATCATTTAATTATCCGAAGTGTGAACCATTAGCAACGCGCTGAGATTACTTAAATGTCACATACAAAATGCAATACAGTATGTTTTCATACATGGCTCACATCGAGCCAGTGGGTACCGTGTTTGTACATCGTGCCGTGATCAATCGTGATAAGTATTGGTCAGACCGATTTAATTGCAGATCATATCAACGACAGGCAAGTGGAGTGAAGCCATCAGCAAATTTTGAGAGGAGCAAGAGGCGACCTTATTTAATCAGAGATGTTAAACCAAACCTACAAACTTTTGCGTCAGTTGGAAAATTGAACAATCCTTAAAATGATGATTTTAGCTGGAAACATCCATAATGTACTTACAGTTTTGAATTTCAAAGACTTAAGGAAAGTGTTTTTTATGAATTGTTATGCAAATTAGGAAATGTAAGTAATCTTGACCTTTTTTAATATAGATTCTAAATTGCTTTTTATTGGAGCACCAGTTGTATCTAAACCATTGGTTTTATTATTTAATGCAAGTTTAAGAAATGGCTCAGTTCCGTGTGATTTTTCGGGAAAATATCTAAAGTAACACCGATTTATAAAGGTAAAGGGAAAAAAAGATGACCAACCAACTATAGACCAATATCTGTAACCTGTCATGTAAATAAAATCTAGAGAAACTCATTCAAAAACAATTATTGATTTATTTTTGCATGGATGAATTGATTTCTATTGATCAATCAGCTTTCCTACCCAACCATTCAACCAATACATGTATCCATAGAACTATAGATGATTGGCTGGAATCTTTTAATGAAAAATAATTAATAGCTGCGTGCCTTTTAAGATATTTCCAAAAGTTTTGATTCAATTGACCACAAAGTGTTACTTAAGAAACTACGATGTTATGGTATAAAGGATGAACAGTTGAAATGGTTTACTAGTTATTTGTTTGAAAGGAGACAAATGTGTTTCTGTCATGGTATACTTTCAAACTCAAAAACATTATCAAATGGAATTCCTCAAGGGAGTATCCTCGGACCTCTTTTATTTTTACTTTTTATTAATGATATAGCTCAGTCTTTGCAAATATGTACTTGTAATATGTTTGATGATGATGTCGTTATATATACTTCTCATAAGAATATTGATGAATTAACCATATTGTTACAAAATGATGTTCATTTGATACATAGATGGTATACTCAGAATAATTTAAATTTAATGCAGATAAGACTAAAATTATGCTTTTAAGTACACGTAAGTCACATAGTTTACATATATACATGGATGGAATGAAAATGGAACAGGTTCATAATTTTAAATATTTAGGGGTGGAAATTGATGATCACCTTACTTGATATATTCATGTAAAAAGACTTATTAGATTGATTTCTATGAAATTGTTCTCATTACGTAATATGTCCCAACATTTAGATGTCAAATCCTGAAAGCTTATCTATAATACAATTATTCTACCATGTATTCACTATTCATGCACATCCTGGGGAAATTGCTCAAGGCATGAAAATAAAGAGTTACTTTTAAGGTTCAAAAAGAGGGCAGCACGTATGATTACATCCAACTATGACTATGAAAATGATAGAGGTGAGGATTAATAAAATTATTGAAATGGCAATCATTTGACGAAAGGAGAAATTATTTTTTAGCTGTTTTAATGTATAAATCTGTACATGGTATTGTACCAACACATATATGTAATGCTATAGAAATGGTCTGCGATAGGCATAATATAAATACTAGAGCCGCTAACAAATCAAATGTAATATTACCAAAACCTAATCTAGAATGCTTTAAGAGCAGTCTTATGTATTCAGGAGGTGTCATATGAAACACCCTACCTAGTACTTTACAGAATTCAACATCTATTTCTTCCTTCAAATACCTCTATAAACATTATACTTTCATTAATGTACTAAATAACCAATGACACCATGGATGTGTGTTTATATCTTTCTACCCATTTAAATATACAAAATATTTTGTTTGTCCTAAACAACGTCACCGGAAATGTATGTAAAATGTGAGTGTTGTTAATTAATAATGTTGTCGTGGGAGTTGAGCTCTTATATTGTTTCTGTGAAAATGTCATATTATATCCATGAAATATATTTGATGTTTTACCTATTTCATTGTTATTTTGTATTTCATTATTATTTTTTATTTTACCATGTACATGTATATACAGGACCATTGTGAAAAACAGTTTTGGCTGATATTGTCATCCTGTATAAATATTTTGAATTAAATAAAAAAATAAAAATAAAAGCTGGGGGATAATGGGGCACTGTATCCATGTATTTAACCGTTACCTCGTTGTTTGTTTGTTTGTTTTTTATTTCTGCGTTAATCATAATAGTACATAATCATATACATAAATTAACAGTTATTTCTTTATTATTCATAATTAGAAAGTGTTCAGAACATTAAATAAGATGTATACAAACAGAAAAAAAATTCAATGAAAAGAGATAAAGTACAAAAAAATCGCAGGAGACCGCCATCACGAGCGGCATAATAACTCTTAAATTATATAATTGTACGCGCGATATTGATCAAGTGGATGCAGTGCAAGTGCATGTGAAAGTGCGGATAGGGTTCTGGTACGGAAAGTTTATAATCCAATACTAGTGTTTTTTAAGAATCAAATTATTAAATATATATTCGAATTCAGAGACGAAACTAATACCCCCATTCACATACACGGATTTTTCTTACAAGTCTTTACGGATCGCCAACTCGTAGACAATCGTAAGCATCCGTAAATAACTCGCTGGTATTCGTAAATAACTCGTCACAACTCGCAACAACTCGCGGACACTCTTAAGAATCCGTGAAAGGAGAGGCAAATTGTTTGACATGTCAAAAATCTTCTTACGATTGTCCACGGATTGAATTTTCCGTAAAAACTCGTAACAATCCGTATCATAAACCGCTCGCAACCACAGGTACCACCCGTAAACTGCTCGCAAGAATCTGTAAATGACTCGTAACAATTTTAGTTACGATTGTTTACGGTAAGTTACCGACTTTTTACGGAGTGTTTAAGGGTTATTACGAGTGCTTACGTGTTGTTTAAGCTTTCATTCAGGTCGTGTTATGATGGCTTTACGGATTTGTACGAGTTAATACGTGCACTTTACGTGTAGTTACGAGTACTTTACGAATAGATGCGTATACTTTGCGTATTATTACGTATTGTTTACGATTTGGGGAAAGGTATAGAAGCTGCAAAATCGTAAGGACTCGTAAATACTCGTAACTAACTCGTAACTATTCGTAACAACAAGTAAACAGGTCGTAACGAACACGTAAAAGCTTCGATGAATAGTAACATTCCGTAATATACTCGTAACAATCTGAAGAAAAAAAATCTTAAAATGCCCGTAAGTTGCTCGTAGTTATTCGTGACAACTCGTAACAAATCGTGGAATTTTGCCGTAAATACATCGTAATAACTCGTAATAATCCGTAATAAACCGTAAATAGCTCGTAATAACTTTTAACAACTCTTAAATCGGTCGTAATTGTGGCCAAATCGTAAGGATCCGTGAATTTGTGCGATCCGTAAGGACTCGTAAGAAAAATCCGTGTATGTGATGGGGGCATAGTGAGAAACGATTCTGTATGATGATATAATGTGACGTTTTAGTGTCGCTTCAAAAGAATAATGCAATCTAATTCAATTTAATTCAAATTTTATTGTCTATTTTTGGTTATAAATATCAATAAGATACAAATGGATACAGAATAATACAATTGATTTGAACATATAGATAACACGAAATGCGATAGTACAAAATGCAGACCAAAATTTAATTCATAATTCAGACTAAATAATTAAATTCCATTCAATGCAATTAAGAGTCGAGCATGATTAAATTATTATAGATGAATTGATCCATAAATTGGGGCCATGATGTCTGATTGATTTGTGTGTAATCAGTAATTTGGGGTTAGTTAAATGAAAATTCTGAGAAATACGAGTTGAATAAGAATGAATTGGATCATTATGAACAAAAAATTATCGAATGACGGTGGCAGTTGCTTATTCATGTATTCGAACATAAAAGTCGCAACTTTGAGAGTATGTAAGTCAGCGAATTTTAATGTTTTTACCTTTAAAAATAATGGGTCTATATGGGCTATGAAAGATCATGCAGCCGATTCCATGAACACAGAGTCTGGAAAAATATATTTTATTAGCCTAGAAAAAAGGGACACAATTGGTATTTGTTTTTCTCCATCAATGATTAATTACAAAACGTAAAGTTTATATAAAAATTATTTTTGACACGAATCTGAAAGGAATGAAATACACTATGATTATAATGTATATAAATATAGACATTTTTATGTGATAAGGGTAAATGTGAAAGTGGCAGTAACAATGAAAAATAAATTGGTTTGGTAACAATTAGAATGTGATAAGCCAATTTAAAAAGTAAATTATCATCCGAAGAAGCTTTCGAGTTTTCAACTCCAAAGCGTCACTCCATAGTTAGTGCAACGTAGCACATCTGGTGTCATATATTTTTAGATCATGCAGTTAAGATGGAACATCCACTCATGAAACATTCAATGAAGTTTATTAGTCAGGTGACGTATTACCCGCGGCTCCCTTTAATAATGAATTATAACTCCATGTTATATTCACTTCTTGAATAATTTACCAAACAAACAAAATATACAATGTAGCAGCCTTGCCAGCTATTGTAAGTAGCTATATATGTCAGGGGCTTCGCTGCGCGGGATTTGAGCCCGACTCATACCATGTTGAATAATTATAATTGGAAAATCAATAGTTTTTTAGCACATTTATAAATGCTGAGACCAAATTGTACTTTGTTATTTTCATCATATTCTACAGGAAATCTTTCTTAACCATTGTTACCCCTTGCCCAAACGAAGTCATTGATAAATCATTTATTTAAAATTAACTTAGATTTGCAAACCATATTTGGCATGTATATTTGTTGTTGTTTTTACAATCAGAATTCATACAAGTAAACATTTAAGGATCGTTTACATATACCGTGGCAAACCCGCGGTGTTTAATCAATGAATAAATAAGTATATAGATAAATTAATGAATGAATATATGTATATATGTATATATATATAAAATACATACATACATTTATATTAGGTGTTATCACGTCTACGCTTCACATTTATATATAATTATATAAACATGCAGATAGTGAGTACACACTGTACGTGAATGACCTAATAGGCTGTTATGACTATCGGAAATTTATACGAAACTCGTATAAAGAAACGCCGTATAAAGAAACGCCGTATAAAGAATCATCATGAATCGAAAGGAACGTACAGACTAGAAAACAGCATCATATAAAGAAAATAATTTTGACTGGGTCAGTTGACATGACAGCAGACCAATTATTGGGAGCGCTCACGAAAAAAACCCGCCCAGTTATACGATTTTCGTACGATCCGACGTTCAGACTAGAGTAGGACCCTGATTCTTCATCGAGTTTTCGTTCGAAACGATGCTCATTTGTTTTGTTATACGACGTTTCTTAACCCGGCGTCCAGACTAGGAAAATGTTTATTACATATCGTATAGTGCCGGTAGCCTAAGCGCAGGGTTAGTTGCGCGCAGACACCTATTTCATCCCCACTTGCGATTCACATTAAAAAAACAACCACCACAACAAAAGAACAAAAAAACACTGCAGTTTCATGCGCCACTGTGAACGAGCCATTATAGTTTGCTGATTTAGGACTGCGTCAGAGGCCGGCGCTGTCTAGGACACGCCATGCGAATGTAAAATAAACATTGCTCACACTGGACGGGATAACTGGTGTATGGGATATTTGTCTCCATGTGTTTGATAAGCGCAGGTGATGACGCAATCGAAATGACCCCTCGTGTGTACGAGCACATGGTAGTATTACGTCTTTAAAGAAAGGAAAGTTAGAAGGAATATTGTGACGAAGCCTTTCAGTCGCACTCTACGTTGTCCACGACCAGCGTTTAGGATCTCGTGTAACACCAATCTGAAAAATGCTTAATAAGCTTCATCTCGACAACGATGGCGATCATGATAAAACGATAATTCTGTGCAATCAATATATCTTTAATGAAATGAGCTGGATCAAAATGTTGGGCCACCCGATATCTCAGTCTAGGAAGTGTCATCAACCTCGATCAACCTAATATAATTTTAAAGAAGAGTAAGTAGGGAAAGTCGTGACGAAGCCTCTCAGTCGCTATACCTTGATCAACCTCGACTATTAGCCTTCCTAGTCAATTTGTTGAGGCACTGACGGAGCGATGTGAAGCACAGTTTTCTCGCTTCAGAGTTTGTCACCAAAGTAATAATGGGCTGCACTGATGACATGCAAAGACAAAATCTATTCAAAATACGCAGGAAAGTCGGATGCAACGGTGTGACGAATGATATAGCATAAGGAGCCCACAAGATATAAAAAGAACCTGTAAGAATAAAAATCGTGAAGAACCCTTTGAAGTTCCTCTTACTGGGTCGACCTAAGTTCATGTTTGCATCACGTGCGGGATCAGTGTGGACACTTTCTGGTGGGTGGCCATCATGACGACGATTCTCAAAACCAGATTCATTAGGAGGGTTACGGACGTAGCGAAGGATTTCAGGGACGGGTGCGACATTTCTTAAATTACGCACAATGAACAGTAACCTGATATAGATTATCGTTGTAAATGCCAACATTGCGAAAACAGGACATACCTGAACAATGGTGTGAAACAGTGATGTCCATTGGGCTTGGACACTGAGGTCTTGGTCTAAGCAGCGTACTATCAACAATTTTATAAAGGGCGATTCTGGAATGGGAAGATAGATCGAACAGATCAGCAGTATCACCAAGAAAGTGGATGCCAGACTGAAGTAAAATCGTGTTCTGGTCATGATCGTGTAGTAGCGTAATGGTCTCGTGACGAGGAGATAAAGATGGAAACTTATTCCACAGAAGCAAGCCATGATGGACATGAAGGAGACTTGATGTCCTAAGGGAAACACCATGCTGATAATCCTACAACTCTTCGTGCTTGCAAGTGAGAACCACAGGATGCTCCACAAGTTCAAAAGGACACCAAAAACCATATTTGATACTGCAAGAACCTGGTAGAGAACTCGCATGTATTCTTGGAGCTCTTGTTGGTGTCTTAGAACGACTAAGACGATCCCATTCAAAGTCACGCTAAGAACAATATTGAGAATGACAAGCACAATATTGACAGCCTCTAGATCTTTGCCGGCTTCTGCGTTGTTTAAGATGATGAGAGAAGGTGTAGTCGCCATTTTTCTTTTCACGATTAGATTTGTATCACACAATCTCTTTTCCTCTTAGATCAGAACAGCAGGAAAATACAATCTCCTCTTTTCAAAGCGAATTATTGGTTATGAAATTCTGATTAGCTTCACAAAATTTGTTTTGTCTGATGAAAGATCTAGGGCACACGAACTAATAGATATACGGAATATTCTAATGACCAATTTTTCAATCAAGTTTTCGAAGAAAATATCTCTAGGTGATTGCAAAGAGTAACACACTTACTTTACTGATGGTTATCATGTGTTGCATCTTGAGCCAACGACAATCGCTGAATAAAATGAAGCCTAAAGTTTATTCCCTCTGATCTGAAAGTATGAGGTAGACTGAAGCGGATCAATTATTCGTTCAATTCCATGTCACGTTCGAGGCCATCTTGATAAAATGTATGTAAAGCCGTCATCACTTAATATTGTACGAAGTGTGACACGTTAGCATCGCGCTGTGATTATTTTAATGCCATATTCGGACATAATTCATTTATTAGGTGTGCTGTCAAAAGCTCTAAATAAAGGAACGTCAGGCTTATTTGAGTTAGTGAGACGGTTAGAGACACATATTTAATACCATTGTGTCAATGTACTACTATGGTGTCATCAATGTATTACCATAGTTACATCAATGTATTTAATACCCGAGTTCCATCAATGTGTTACCATAGTTACATCAATGTATTTATATTATAATTTGAGTAAGGAAATCCTTTGAAATTTAAAAACTTTTAGGGTTTTGCACGCTTCGGTCTAAAAAAACTCCACGTGTCATTCGTTCTGCCTGTAGATTGCTGTAAAGCTTGGGATTGTTTTAATAAGTTGTTTGAAATCTCGAAATGAATATAAAAACTCAAAATAGTTCCTGAAAGAGGATGGCAACGGATATCGGTACTTGCACTGTTGAGCAAATGTACACTCTTCAAATTGAGAATAATAAAATTAGCGATACCTTCAGCATGTATAAAAGTATGGTTCCGCGAGAGAAAATTTATGTACTGGGGGGCGTTTCATTAACATTTGTCCACCGACAACTGTCGGCGCTGACTAAATTTGACCAATCAGAGGCCTGGAAAATAGTCGGTGACAATAAAATTGTCGGTGAAAATGATATTAGTCGGTGAAAATCACCGACTAATTGTTTCATGAAACGCCCCCCTTGTCTATGGGATTTCTTCTCGCAACGTTTTCACCGATAACTGAAATAAGCAACAATTTCATAGTACCGTTGCGTTCGCTGTTGTCTTCATCTACGTGGAAAGCGAACATGAAATCTGTGATTGTTTGCGCACGCTATATCTATGTATTTGGTTAATCTACTTTTTCGTTCGCGCTGATCTGATCATGTGAAAATTATACAATTGTGAAAATTCCCAGTTGTGAACATTAGTGAAATTACAAATATATTTTGATATTCTGGGACAGAATAAGATGTAGTGACCAAATGTCACGATTTTTAACTTTTGCATGTATAATAACGTTTTGTGCATTGATTTGTAGCTAGGCTATATGTGTAATACGTATTGCTTTCCTATTTTCAAAATGGCAGTTAGGGAGAGTTAATTTCCCTTGCGTGGTCCGCTGTCTGGCTTTGCAGACATGTCCCAACCGGTTCTGGTCTGGTTGGTTAATATATTCTGTTGTTATGTAGATTTTTCATTGTTAGATACAGCGCGTATATGTGCATATTAATTTTGTGCGCGTGTTTCAACCAACCACGCCACACCAGTGATTGGGGCTTCGCTTTGATTTTTCCGGTAATTCCATGTGGAAATCAAGGGATTATTTTCATCGGTACACACAGGTCGTTACTGTGTTTTTGTTTATCGTACTGGTCGAATTTTCGTCCAACATGGACGTACGACTTCGTCCCCGGACCTCTCCCGGTGAACTTGCTCTTCGTTGTGTTGACACGATGATTGCCGTCATCGTCATCACCTCGCCATCATCTGTTGTGTTGACAAGTTGATTGTCGTCTTCGTCATCACCTCACCATCATCGACTTATTATCTTTTATCGACCACTGTCTTTTCGATCGCCACCATCCATTGTGTTAATTGTGTTGACACGTTGATCATCGTCATCACCTCACGATCATCCGTTGTGCTGTGTTGACTCGCTGATTATCGTCATCGTCAACACCACACCATTGACATTATCTGCATGACCATCATCGCATTCATCGATTGATTGTCTCATCACCATCAACAAGACCATCGTCTTCGTCTTCCTCATCGTCTCTGTCATCGTCGTCTTCATCTTCGTATCCGTCATCGCCGCTGCCTTCGTCATCATCGCTGTCTACGTCTTCGTCATCATCGTTTCGTCAACACGTCAGCATCGTCATTGCCTGACCTCGTCAATGCCGATTTGGTTTGAATGTAAATTCTTATTCTTGAATGCTTTGCTGAACTAATTAGTAATTAAGGATCCTTCTTGTACTTGATTTCTGATGAATGACATTTGTTGTTTTTGGTGATTGATTATATTGTTGTACTTCATTTTTGAATGTGACGGAGATTAACCTCCGGGGTACGCCCTCGAGACGATTCCGTTTACTATGATCACTGTTATGTTTATGTAAATTATATGCCGTTTGAGGAGTTTACTCCGCGACATTTGATTATTGTGTGTATTTTTTGTGTACACCACGAACGATTATATATACGACCCTTGATATTTGTTTTGATCATCTATATTAAATCGTTGATATTAATTATACAATCTTATTGTTTGATAGTGTGGTTTGTTCCTCGTGAGATCGTCAAGTTAAATAGTACGACCCCTGCCCTTGGAGGTCTACACATCAGTTAATCAGTGTCCTCTCAACTTTTTTATTAAGCAGAGTCTCGTACTGTATTGCAAATTTGGTAGTTCTATATTCCTTAGGTGCTGAATGTACGTGAAAATGAAGTTACCTGATTAATGATGAGAAACAGTTCAACAAACAGGACAAAAGTTTAAAATGAAAGACACATAAAACAATTTAATTCAATCGTTAATTTTCCAAAGTTATGCCATTATTATTATTGAGACATATTTTTGACAGCTCAAAATGATAAATTAATAAAATAGTGACTACACGACATATATCTTGACACGACGTAGTATCTAATAGTATAAGAACATTTCCATTTGAGTAATAGTGGATGGAATCATTAACTGAAATGTAAGATTCTATGAATGCTGTATCTATACGATACGGCCGGACTAAAATTAAGAAACCAAATTACATTCCAAAAAGTAGCCCCCGTCATGAAAAGAACCCCCATGAGAAACCTGAAGGGGGCTCTTTTTGTAAATTAAAAGAGCCCCCTGGAAGAAGAAAAAAATGATGGTTTATTGTCACAAAAAGTAAATACACTCCTAAACAATTGCTCATAATTTTATAACGTAGAATCGTTTCAAGATTTCGTCTTGCAAAAATATTTCTATGGTAGTTAGGAAAACAATGTGTAACAATAAGAGGTTATCATTAATCCACGGTTGAGTATTAAAGCACACATTAATGTATTTTTATTTTCATATTTAAAGATTCGCAAAAGTAATATTATCATTGCACTTTACTGAGTATTAAACAATTACAAAATGCACTTTTTTACAATTGCAAATAATGCCTTTAACCACATGTGCCATTTACAAATAAAAATGGATGGAATATCAAAAAGCATTGTTTCATAATTAATGCATTCAGTCATGTGCTGTTTCTTAACAATGTACAGGCACGCACAATGTCTTGTGACTTTTGAATTGGGCCATTTTGTCTTTAATCTGTGCTCATTCAGCCATACAGTGATGGATATCTCTGACTTTCACACAAAATGTACCTAACGACTCTTCAAATATTGTGGTAAGATGAAGTTCTGATACATTTTAAGGGTTTCGAAATTATGAGCAATTCTTTAGGGGTAGTTACTTTTTGTGTTCTGTTTACATGTATATGTGTAAATGTACTGTTACCACCTTCAAACAGATTGGCTCAATTAAATCATTTTATTTTAAGGCAAATTTCAATTAAAAAAACCATGAAAATACAAAGTAAATATTTGATATATTTTGTTCACTATTTATATCTATTTTACTCCTTTTTGATGGCCGGGGGAATACGCTCCTTTCACTAGTAAAGACGGCATCAAATCACCTTAAAATAAGAATGGATTTATTATTGTACATGTATTAGGTGCACACGATCTGGAAGCGTCATAGTGTAGTGGTTCTGACTCACGTCTTGCAATCATAAGGTCGTGAGTTCGAATCCCACTCCAGGACGTTGATTTCCTTCAGCAAGAAATTCATCCACATTGTGATGCACTCCACCCAGGTGAAGAAAATGGGGACCTGGTAGGAATGTATTCCTTGAAACGCAGAGCGCGTGACAGCTGCGGGGACGGCTGCTCTGCTAAAGCCATGCAGGGTAATTATGCTGCATTATTGCAGAGCGCTTAGAGACTTCCAACAAAGTAAGTGTTAGGCGCTATATAAGCACATATCATTATTATTATTATTCTGTATAGGATAGCATTCACCAACTTCTTTTGTTTTGTTTTTCCAATCCACCATTCAACATGTCAACTCTCAAGTACTTCCTTTCAACACCTTATATCG
The DNA here is from genome assembly GCA_037976565.1 of Mesocentrotus franciscanus. Taxonomy (NCBI): domain Eukaryota; kingdom Metazoa; phylum Echinodermata; class Echinoidea; order Camarodonta; family Strongylocentrotidae; genus Mesocentrotus; species Mesocentrotus franciscanus. Next base: position 28,762,549 of record CP137677.1, on the reverse strand, counting down.
CTCACACAACGCGCGCGAAAGGCCGCCGAAGGCGTCCCTTTCGCGAGTTATCATAGTCATGATAATTACATCAATGTATAACTATAATAACGTCATTTAGGGGGTCTCTCTTGAAGACTATTAGGGGCATGTCCATTTAAAATATGTTGAAAACAATTATTAGGAAGAATATATAATTGTAGTCGGATGATCTCTGGAAGTTCTAGAATCCGAAAAAAGGTGTAAATGTAGGCATGTGTATTACGTATCATTATTGTTCATCTAAAATGGCGAAGCAGGCACGCGTGCTGTAGCAACGGGCAGTATGAGAGTGTATGATGTGCGTAATATATGAAAGACACTGAAAATCAGAAGAAGAAAAAAAAGTAATTATAGTAATATTTACTGTCTCTTTTTCTTTCTTTTTCTTGTATTGTGAGGCTTTATTGCCCTCGATATAACCATACTGCCCTCTAGACGAGGGAAATACAGGCCGATATACATGTATGAATATAATTTCCTATATGTAAATATTTCAAGTTTGTCAGCATAACCAAAAGAATCTATCATCATCCCGAACGTTCGTAAAAACTACAATAAAGGTTAGTGTGGTCTTGTGACGACCATATAATTAGATTGTCATATTAGGTGTATGGTTTTGGTACAGGTAAATCGTCAACAAAACGTTCATTATCACAACACGAGTTGCATTAATGAAACCAAATCAGTTTGGATTGTGACCATTATTAAATGCTTATTTTAGGCATCAAATAAAATATAGAGTTTTCTAGTAATGGCACGAACATAATGTAAATTAGGACACTATGATACTTTTGAATAGGATATCAATGGACTGCAATTATAAACTCAACACAACACAAAAAGTAAGTTCCCCTTGAGCAACTCCACATAATTTCTGAACCGTAAGGTTTTAAACAAATTTACCTAGACTGCACGATGCCCATCGTTCTTGTATAATTTTCTTTGGTGAAAAATCAGCAGTATTGGTCAAGTCGTGCTTGACGGATACCTCTGATTTAAAAAGAAAATAATAATAATAAATAAATAAAACATGAAAGTGATAACTAGGCGGCAGTAGATAGTAAAATGATAATATTATGTGGAGTTTAAACTCGCTAGCTATCAGGGCTATATCAATCTTCATAATCACATAACTATTACAATTTAAATAAAAAGTTCAAAATGACAGCGTTCGGGTTTCATATTCGTTATTCACTCTTTAAAAGGCAACCCAACCCTCGTAATAAGTTATTTGTTAAAAAGAAGAAAATAAGAATAACAGTTTGGTGAAGGTTTGAAAGAAATCGGACCAATGATTAGAAAGTTATGGATGTTTGAAATATGAAATCACTAAATTTATGTTACTCTCAAACTGGCAGTTCGGTCAGTGGATTGTGATGTAGTCGCGGATAACTCTTCCGTTTGTCGTGTACAAAAATATCATTAATTTCTGTTTATCTCCTAAGCGCCTTCTCCCTTGGGCCATACTCAACATATATTATGGATAGCATATCAATATAGGTCCTCTTTAAAGATAAAAAGGCCCTCCTGAGCCATACATTTTTGAAAATTTGAAATTTTAGTCATTTTATGTGTTGGAATTAATGGGAAAGTTGTCTCTATCTACATCACGGAAACTTCAACGATTCAGCCTATTTGGAGAGCCCATATCTATAGTAATTACATCATTCAAAAATTCATAATTTTCTCATTTTTTGTCCGATTTCAACCAAACTTTTACCAGTCTAATTCTCTGATTTGTTTCTGCTCTCCTGTAGAGTAGTTTGCTAACAAGGATGGATTTCCTTTTAATGATATGGGACAATTATTATACAACTTTTATTTCTGGGTAGATAAAAGTGCTTTAATAGGTTGACGAAATTATTCTCAAAACATTTTCGTTCTATTTTTCCCTCCTAAAAACTTGAATTGTAATGATGCATTGGAAAATATGGCTTTCATTCATCTGCTTTGGATCACTGCCAGAGTCACACACAACCTTTACAAAATTAATCATGAAATTGGAACATCCATTCAGAATTCAAATCTGTCTAGATCAGGAATACAAGCTATTTCGACTCAACTTGACAGAAAGAGTGCCCAAAATCCTGTCATTTGATGCCGACCGTTTTCGAAATAATCTCTGATTCCTCAATACTATTTGACTACAGTATTTTAACTACTGATGGGGCTACCCTGTTGAAATAAAACGCAATAAATAAATAAATAAAATAACAGCTCAAGGGCAACCCCGAGTCACGTATCTTTTCTGATGACGCCATAAATATGAATTATGGCGTCACGTATACACTACAGTACTCACTCGAGCATAGATTTTGAGGTGTGAAACGGAAAATCATCGTATCAATTTCTTCGCGATACGAGGAGCTTTGAATGTTGAGACTTGAGAGTACGGAGATTTAAATAATTCCTACTAGGCTTTGTAGTGTCAGCCGTTTCTCAATGATTTCGTAGATTTTTAATCAGTCCTCACATTTAGTCAGTCCTCATATCTTCATATCCTCCTCCTTCTTCTTCTTTCTTCTTCCTTCTTTATATTCTGCAGGACATGCAGCCAATTCCTCAATTGGATGATTATTAATTGGTTTTCTCCATTAATGATTAAGAAGACTCAGAGTACAGAATGTAAAGATATATCGCTTAGACACAAATCTAAAGGAATGCACATACACCATGATTATAAAGATGGTCATTTTTAATTTTATGTGATAAGGTAATGTGAAAGAGGGAGTAATAATGAAAATCACATTAGTTTGCTAATAATTAGAAAGTGATAAGGCAATTTACAATGTGGGCAATTATCATCCGAAGAAACTTTCGAGTTTTCAACTCCAGAGCCTCACTCAAGAGTTTAAGCAATGTAGCGCATCTGGCTTCATATATGTTTAGATCATGCAGTTAAGATGGAACATCCACTCATGAAACATTCAATGAAGTTTATTATTCAGGTGGTTTATTACCCGGGGCTCCCTTTAATAATGAATTATAATTCCATGTTATATTCACTTCTTGAATAATTTACCAAACAAACAAATCATTATACAGATATTGACTGCCTAGAGGGGCAATATAACATTTGAGATCCTCGAGGGAGTAATATTTTTGTCGACGGACATTATATTTTTCCAAAGCGCGTAGCGCTGAGGAAAAATATAGTATTCCGAGACAGAAATATAACTCCCCAAGGGAAATTAAATGTGACATTGTTCCCGAAGGAAAAAGTCAATATCTGTTATATTATGATGACCTATATTCGATACAAAACAAGATGCAGTCTCATAATCATTCATATGTGTGCAATTTAACCGGCACGAGAGCTGCAGTACTTGGGCCTGGTCCTGGTCCTGGACTAGAATGACTAATAGCGGGATGAATGCTAGCAGAAGTGAATGGTGCTGTAGGTCATTTACAATGTCAAAACCGAAAGCAGTCACCTTTTAAAAACGTCTCTGCAATCAATATCGCAGTGTTATCATGGACTGTTATCAATATCATGAATGCTTACTGTTCAATTCACAAACCTCCGCATAAAAGTGATCGAAGACTAAAACTTACTCAGTTCAGTTAGTTGCTATAATTGTTTCTAAAATTGTAAATCCTTTGTGTTCACTGTAGTGTAAGCTTTTAGCACATTCTCAGCTACATTGATGACTTTCTCAGTAGAACGAGAATCTTTTTAATCAATTAATTTAGTCCAATTCTTCCTCACCAAGCGAAGCAAAAACAAATTTGTTGCAATTTCATATTTCGCGCTGCATGCAATTAATGCGTGTATTGTGTGCGAAGCGGCGGTGTACGTGTGTAGTGCATTGAACTTGTAGTGTGTGCTTGAGGTATTACGTAAATTACGTTATACCTCTGGATATAACGGCGTTATATTCAGAGGTATGACGTAACTTACGTCATGTTGGAAAATATAACGCTTCTCATCCTTGTAGCGATGGTCATGTGACAGCATTTTGACCAATCACACATCAGTATCTATATAGGAAATTTAATATAGCAATATAGCAGCCTCGTCAGCTACTGTAAGAAGCTATCTACATGTCCGGGGCTTCGCAGGGCGGGATTTGAGCCAAACTCTTACTAGGTTGAATACTTATAATTGGAAAATCAATAGTTGTTTAGCACATTTATAAATTCAGAGATCAAAATGTACCTCATTATTTTGGTCATATTCTACAGGAAATCTTTCTTAAAATTGTTGCCCCTTGCCCTAACGATATCCCTGAAAAATTATTAATTAAAATTAACATAGATTTTCAAACCATATTTTGCATGCATAATATAATATTTTTTATACAATCAGAATTCAAACAACCAAACATTTAAGGCTCGCTCACATAAACCGTGGCATACCCGCGGCATCTTCTTAATGAATGAATGAATGAATTAATTAATATATATATATATATATATACATACAAATATACGTACATAATATATCCATATTATATTGCTTGTTATCACGTTTACGATTCACATTTCTATATCTATTAACGCACAGATATATTGTGTACGTTGAGGGCCTAATAGTCGAAACTCGTATAAAGAAACGCTTTATAGAGAATCATCATACAACCGAAAGGAACGTACAGACTAGAAAACATCTTACAATGAAAATAATTTTGGCTGGGTCAGTTGACATGACAGCTGACCAATCATTGGGAGCGCTCACGATAAACCCCGCCCAATTATACGATGTTCATACGACACGACTTTCAGACTAGAGTGGGACCCTGATTCTTTATCGAGTTTTCACTCGAAACGACGTGTTTTTAATACACGACGTTCAGACTACGAAAAAGTTAATTACATATTGTATACCAAATATTGCTATATTTTCATCAAAGTGCAGATTCCTGTTATCAGGCTTGATCAAATCCTAATATTCTTCTAGTGCATTTTACAGGCACTGACAGCAAGCCTCCACACACAGCTTCCTTGCTTCTGAATTCGTCAGCAAGTAATAGAATAATAGAAAATTTAAATGTGTTCTAAATCCTGGTTCACATATGACGCGGCATAACTGCGGCGGGTTTTTTTTTAGAGGTAACGTGTAATACGCTTCACAACTCTGTATCTTAAACACAAAGCTCAATGGATACACGTCCTTTGTTGCGCGCAGTTGCCATTCATTTACAGGTATTAAAAGAAACCACCGCGGCTGTTTTTGCGGCAGTTTACCGCACCATATCTGTACAAGCGTTTAATATCCGTTGCACAAGAGGCGTCCTTTGCTGATGTAGGACTGCATCAGAGACCGGCGCGGTCTAGGACACGCCATAATAAATGTAAAATCAACATTGCTCACACTGGACTGGATAACTGGTGTATGGGCTATTTGTCGTCATGTGTTTGATTAGCGCAGGTGATGATGCAATCAAAATGACCCCTCGTGTGTACGAGCACATGGTAGTAATACATCTTTAAAGAAGGGCAAGTGAGAAGGAATATTGTGACGAAGCCTTTCAGTCACCCTCTACGTTGTCCATGACCACCGTTTAGGATCACGTGTAACACCAATCTGAAGAAATGCTTAATAAGCTTCATCACGACAACGGTGGCGATCATGACCAAACGATATTTCTGTGCAATCAATATATCTTTAATGAAATGAGCTGGATAAAAATGTTGGGTCACCCGATATCTCAGTCTAGCAAGTACCATCAACCTCGATCAACCTTGATCAACCTCAACTACTAGTCTTCCTAGTCAATTTGTTGAGGCACTGACCGAGCGAGGTCAAGCATAGTTTTCTCGCTTCAGAGTTGGTCACCAAGGAAATCATGGGCTGCACCGATGCCATGAAAAGACAAAATCTATACAAAATACGCAGGAAAGTCGGATGCAACGGTGTGACGAATGATATAGCATAAGGAGCCCACACAATATAAAAAGAACCTGTCAGAAGAAAAATCGTGAAGAACCCTTTGAAGTTCTTCTTGCTCGGTCGACCTAACTTCATGTTTCCATCACGTGCGGGATCAGTGTGGACATTTTCTGGTGGGTGACCATCATGACGACAATTTTCAAAGCCAGATACATCCGGAGGGTTACGAACGTAGCGAAGGATTTCAGGGACGGGTACGATATTTCTTAAATTACGCACAATGAACAGTAACCTGATATGGATTATCGTTGTAAACGCCATCGTCGCGAAAACAGGACATACCTGAACAATGGTATGGAATAGCGATGTCCATTGGGCTTGGACACTGATGTCTTGGTCTAAGCAGCGTGTTATCAACAGTTTTATAAAGGGCGACTCTGGAATTGGTAGATATATCAAAGAGATTAGCAGTATCACCAAAAAAGTGGACGCCAGACTGAAGTAAAATCGTTTTCTGGTCATGATCGTGTAGTAGCGTAGTGGTCTTGTGACGAGGAGATAAAGATGGAAACTGATTCCACAGAAGCAAGCCATGATGGACATGAAGGAGACATGATATCCTAAGGGAAACGCCATGCTGATTATCCCACAACTATTCGTGCTTGTAAGTGAGAACCACAGGATGTTCCACAAGTTCAAAAAGACACAAAAAAACATATTTGATACTGCAAGAACCTGGTAAAGAAATCGCATGTATTCTTGGAGCTCTTTTTGGTGTCTTAGAACGACTAAGGCGATCCAAGTCATGGTCATGCAAAAACAAATATTGAGAATGACAAACACAATATTGACAGCCTCTAGATCTTTGCCGGCTTCTGCGTTGTTTAAGATGATGAGAGAAGGTGTAGTCGCCATTTTTCTTTTCACGATTAGATTTGTATCACACAATCTCTTTTCCTCTTAGATCAGAACAACAGGAAAATACAATCTCCTCTTTTCAAAGCGAATTATTGGTTATCAAATTCTGATTAGCTTCACGAAATTTGGCCAAAAGTTCACAAGCGTGTTTTGTCTGATGAAAGATCTAGGGCACACGAACTAATAGATATACGGAATATTCTAATGACCAATTTTTCAATCAAGTTTTCGAAGAAAATATCTCTAGGTGATTGCAAAGAGTAACGCACTACTTTACTGATGGTTATCATGTGTTGCATCTCGAGCCAACGACAATCGCTGAATGAAATGAAGCCTAAAGTTTATTCCCTCTCATCTGAAAGTATGAGGTAGACAGAAGCGGATGAATTATTCGTTCAATTCCATGTCACGTTCGAGGCCATCTTGATAACATGTATGTAAAGCCGTCATCACTTAATATTAGGGACTTTTAGATTTTACACGACGAGAACGTTGACTGCCACGGTGACTGCCAGTGCCTTGAAAGAATGGCACACGTTGCAGTCCACTACGTCGAGGTGCAAATCTAAAAGTCCCTATTGCACGAAGTGTGACACGTTAGCATCGCGCTGTGATTATTTGAATGCCATATTCGTACAAAATTGTATTGTGTTCGATACAATAAGGTATGATCAATTATGATAAGCATTGGATACGCCACTGCTAAAGCCACTAAAAGTTATTAGGTAGTACAATATTTAGGCCTAATGGACGTCGGACATAATTCATTTATTAGGTGTGCTGTCGAAAGCTCTATATAAAGGAACGTCAGGCTTATTTGAGTTAGTGACACGGTTAGAGACACATATTTAATACCATTGTGTCAATGTACTACTATGGTGTCATCAATGTATTACCATAGTTACATCAATGTATTTAATACCCGAGTTCCATCAATGTGTTACCATAGTTACATCAATGTATTTTTATTATAATTTGAGTAAGGAAATTCCTTTGAAATTTAAAAACTTTTAGGGTTTTGCACGCTTCGGTCTAAAAAAACTCCACGTGTCATTCGTTCTGCCTGTAGATTGCTGTAAAGCTTGGGATTGTTTTAATAAGTTGTTTGAAATCTCGAAATGAATATAAAAACTCAAAATAGTTCCTGAAAGAGGATGGCAACGGATATCGGTACTTGCACTGTTGAGCAAATGTACACTCTTCAAATTGAGAATGATAAAATTAGCGATACCTTCAGCATGTATAAAAGTATGGTTCCGCGAGAGAAAATGTCTGTACTGGTCTATGGGATTTCTTCTCGCAACGTTTTCACTGATAACTGAAATAAACAACAATTTCATAGTACCGTTGCGTTCGCTGTTGCCTTCATCTACGTGGAAAGCGAACACGAAAGCTGTGATTGTTTGGGCGCGCTATATCTATGTATTTGGTTAATCTACTTTTTCGTTCGCGTTGATCTGATCATGTGAAAATTATACAATTATTGTGAAAATTCCCAGTTGTGAACATTAGTGAAATTACAAATATATTTTGATTTTCTGGGACAGAATAAGATGTTGTTACATCTGTAGTGACCAAATGTCACGATTTTCAACTTTTGCATGTATAATAACGTTTTGTGCATTGATTTGTAGCTAGGCTATATCCGTCATCGCCGCTGCCTTCGTCATCATCGCTGTCTACGTCTTCGTCATCATCGTTTCGTCGCCACGTCAGCATCGTCATTGCCTGACCTCGTCAATGCCGATTTGGTTTGAATGTAATTTCTTATTCTTGAACGCTTTGCTGAACTAATTAGTAATTAAGGATCCTTCTTGTACTTGATTTCTGATGAATGACATTCGTTGTTTTTGGTGATTGATTATATTGCTGTACTTTATTTTTGAATGTGACGGAGATTAACCTCCGGGGTACGCCCTCGAGACGATTCCGTTTACTATGATCACTGTTATGTTTATGTAAATTATATGCCGTTTGAGGGAGTTCACTCCCGCGACATTGGATTATTGTGTGTATTTTTTGTGTACACCACGAACGATTATATATACGACCCTTGATATTTGTTTTGATCATCGATATTAAATCGTTGATATTAATTATACAATCTTATTGTTTGATAGTGTGGTTTGTTCCTCGTGAGATCGTCAAGTTAAATAGTACGACCCCTGCCCTTGGAGTTCTACACATCAGTTAATCAGTGTCCTCTTAACTTTTTTATTAAGCAGAGTCTCGTACTGTATTCCAAATTTGGTAGTTCTATATTCCTTAGATGCTGAATGTACGTGAAAATGAAGTTACCTGATTAATGATGAGAAACAGTTCAACAAACAGGACAAAAGTTTAAAATGAAAGACACATAAAACAATTTAATTCAATCGTTAATTTTCCAAAGTTATGCCATTATTATTATTGAGACATATTTTTGACAGCTCAAAATGATAAATTAATAAAATAGTGACTACACGACATATATCTTGACACGACGTAATATCTAATAGTATACGATACGGCCGGACTAAAATTAAGAAACCAAATTACATTCCAAAAAGTAGCCCCCGTCATGAAAAGAACCCCCATGAGAAACCTGAAGGGGCTCTTTTTGTAAATTAAAAGAGCCCCCTGGAAGTAGAAAAAAATGATGGTTTATTGTCACAAAAAGTAACTACACTCCTGAACAATTGCTCATAATTTTATAACGTAGAATCGTTTCAAGATTTCGTCTTGCAAAAATATTTCTATGGTAGTTAGGAAAACAATGTGTAACAATAAGAGGTTATCATTAATCCACGGTTGAGTATTAAAGCACACATTAATGTATTTTTATTTTCATATTTAAAGATTCGCAAAAGTAATATTATCATTGCACTTTACTGAGTATTAAAAAATTACAAAATGCACTTTTTTACAATTGCAAATAATGCATTTAACCACATGTGCCATTTACAAATAAAAATGGATGGAATATCAAAAAGCATTTTCATAATTAATGCATTCAGTCATGTGCTGTTTCACAACAATGTACAGGCACACTTAATGTCTTGTGACTTTTGAATTGGCCATTTTGTCTTTAATCTGTGCTCATTCAGCCATAAAGTGATGGATATCTCTGACTTTCACACAAAATGTACCTAACGACTCTTCAAATATTGTGGTAAGATGAAATCGTGATACATTTTAAGGGTTTCGAAATTATGAGCAATTCTTTAGGGGGTAGTCACTTTTGTGTTCTGTTTACATGTATATGTGTAAATGTACTGTTACCACCTTCAAACAGATTGGCTCAATTAAATCATGTTTTTAAAGGCAAATTTCAATTAAAAAAACCATGAAAATACAAAGTAAATATTTGATATATTTTGTTCACTATTTATGTCTATTTTACTCCTTTTTGATGGCCGGGGGAATACGCTCCTTTCACTAGTAAAGACGGCATCAAATCACCTTAAAATAAGAATGGATTTATTATTGTACATGTATTAGGTGCACACGATCTGGAAGCGTCATAGTGTAGTGGTTCTGACTCACGTCTTTCAATCATAAGATCGTGAGTTCGAATCCCACTCCAGGACGTTGATTTCCTTCAGCAAGAAATTCATCCACATTGTGATGCACTCCACCCAGGTGAAGAAAATGGGGACCTGGTAGGTATGTATTCCTTAAAACGCAGAGTGCGTGACAGCTGCGGGGACGGCTGCTCTGCTAAAGCCATGTAGGGTAATTATGCTGCATTAATTATTGCAGAGCGCTTATAGACTTCCAACAAAGTAAGTGTTAGGCGCTATATAAGCACATATCATTATTATTATTCTGTATAGGATAGCATTCACCAACTTCTTTTGTTTTGTTTTTCCAATCCACCATTCAACATGTCAACTCTCAAGTACGTCCTTTCAACACCTTATATCGCTCACACAACGCGCGCGAAAGGCCGCCGAAGGCGTCCCTTTCGCGAGTTATCATAGTCATGATAATTACATCAATGTATAACTATAATAACGTCATTTAGGGGGTCTCTCTTGAAGACTATTAGGGGCATGTCCATTTAAAATATGTTGAAAACAATTATTAGGAAGAATATATAATTGTAGTCGGATGATCTCTGGAAGTTCTAGAATCCGAAAAAAGGTGTAAATGTAGGCATGTGTATTACGTATCATTATTGTTCATCTAAAATGGCGAAGCAGGCACGCGTGCTGTAGCAACGGGCAGTATGAGAGTGTACTATGATGTGCGTAATATATGAAAGACACTGAAAATCAGAAGAAGAAAAAAAAGTAATTATAGTAATATTTACTGTCTCTTTTTCTTTCTTTTTCTTGTATTGTGAGGCTTTATTGCCCTCGATATAACCATACTGCCCTCTAGACGAGGGAAATACAGGCCGATATACATGTATGAATATAATTTCCTATATGTAAATATTTCAAGTTTGTCAGCATAACCAAAAGAATCTATCATCATCCCGAACGTTCGTAAAAACTACAATAAAGCTTGGTGTGGTCTTGTGACGACCATATAATTAGATTGTCATATTAGGTGTATGGTTTTGGTACAGGTAAATCGTCAACAAAACGTTCATTATCACAACACGAGTTGCATTAATGAAACCAAATCAGTTTGGATTGTGACCATTATTAGATGCTTATTTTAGGCATCAAATAAAATATAGAGTTTTCTAGTAATGGCACGAACATAATGTAAATTAGGACACTATGATAATTTTGAATAGGATATCAATGGACTGCAATTATAAACTCAACACAACACAAAAGTAAGTTCCCTTGAGCAACTCCACATAATTTCTGAACCGTAAGGTTTTAAACAAATTTACCTAGACTGCACGATGCCCATCGTTCTTGTATAATTTTCTTTGGTGAAAAATCAGCAGTATTGGTCAAGTCGTGCTTGACGGATACCTCTGATTTAAAAACAAAATAATAATAATAAAAAATAAAACATGAAAGTGACAAATTAGGCGGCAGTAGATAGTAAAATGATAATATTATGTGGAGTTTAAACTCGCTAGCTATCAGGGCTATATCAATCTTCATAATCACATAAATATTACAATTTAAATAAAAAGTTCAAAATGACAGCGTTCGGGTTTCATATTCGTTATTCACTCTTTAAAATGCAACCCAACCCTCGTAATAAGTTATTTGTTAAAAAGAAGAAAATAAGAATAACAGTTTGGTGAAGGTTTGAAAAAATCGGACCAATGATTAAATAGTTATGGATGTTTGAAATATGAAATCACTAAATTTATGTGACTCTCAAACTGGCAGTTCGGTCAGTGGATTGTGATGTAGTCGCGGATAACTCTTCCGTTTGTCGTGTACAAAAATATCATTCATTTCTGTTTATCTCCTAAGCGCCTTCTCCCTTGGGCCATACTCAATATAGGTCCTCTTTAAAGATAAAAAGGCCATCCTGAGCCATACATTTTTGAAAATTTGAAATTTTAGTCATTTTATGTGTTGGAATTAATGGGAAAGTTGTCTCTAACTACATCACGGAAACTTCAACGATTCAGCCTATTTGGAGAGCCCATATCTATAGTAATTACATCATTCAAAAATTCATAATTTTCTCATTTTTTGTCCGATTTCAACCAAACTTTTACCAGTCTAATTCTCTGATTTGTTTCTGCTCTCCTGTAGAGTAGTTTGCTAACAAGGATGGATTTCCTTTTAATGATATGGGACAATTATTATACAACTTTTATTTCTGGGTAGATAAAAGTGCTTTAATAGGTTGACGAAATTATTCTCAAAACATTTTCGTTCTATTTTTTTCTCCTAAAAACTTGAATTGTAATGATGCATTGGAAAATATGGCTTTCATTCATCTGCTTTGGATCACTGCCAGAGTCACACACAACCTTTACAAAATTAATCATGAAATTGGAACATCCATTCAGAATTCAAATCTGTCTAGATCAGGAATACAAGCTATTTCGACTCTACTTGACAGAAAGAGTGCCCAAAATCCTGTCATTTGATGCCGATCGTTTTCGAAATAATCTCTGATTCCTCAATACTATTTGACTACAGTATTTTAACCTCTACCCTTTTGAAATAAAACGCAATAAATAAATAAATAAAATAACAGCTCAAGGGCAACCCCGAGTCACGTATCTTTTCTGATGACGCCATAAATATGAATTATGGCGTCACGTATACCCTACATTACTCACTCGAGCATAGATTTTGAGGTGTGAAACGGAAAATCACCCGTATCAATTTCTTCGCGATACGAGGAGCTTTGAATGTTGAGACTTGAGAGTACGGAGATTTAAATAATTCCTACTAGGCTTTGTAGTGTCAGCCGTTTCTCAATGATTTCGTAGATTTTTAATCAGTCCTCACATTTAGTCAGTCCTCATATCTTCATATCCTCCTCCTTCTTCTTCTTTCTTCTTCCTTTTTATATTCTGCAGGACATGCAGCCAATTCCTCAATTGGATGATTAGTATTTGGTTTTCTTCATTAATGATTAATAAGACTCAGAGTACAGAATGTAAAGATATCTCGCTTAGACACAAATCTAAAGGAATGCACATACACCATGATTATAAAGATGGTCATTTTTAATTTCATGTGATAAGGGTAATGTGAAAGAGGGAGTAATAATGAAAACCGCATTAGTTTGCTAATAATTAGAAAGTGATAAGGCAATTTACAATGTGGGCAATTATCATCCGAAGAAACTTGAGTTTTCAACTCCAGAGCCTCACTCAAGAGTTTAAGCAATGTAGCGCATCTGGCTTCATATATGTTTAGATCATGCAGTTAAGATGGAACATCCACTCATGAAACATTCAATGAAGTTTATTATTCAGGTGGTTTATTACCCGGGGCTCCCTTTAATAATGAATTATAATTCCATGTTATATTCACTTCTTGAATAATTTACCAAACAAACAAAATATTATACATATATTGACTGCCTAGAGGGGCAATATAACATTTGAGATCCTCGAGGGAGTTATATTTTTGTCGAGGGACACTATATTTTTCCAAAGCGCGTAATTCCATGTTATATTCAGTTCTTGAATAATTAACCAAACAAACAAAATATAGCAATGTAGCAGCGTTGTCAGCTACTGTAAGAAGCTGTCTTTGTCAGGGGCTTCGCAGTGCGGGATTTGAGCCAAACTCTTACTCGGTTGAATACTTATAATTGGAAAATCAATAGTTCTTTTTTAGCACATTTATAATGGGGCACTGTATCCATGTATTTGACCGTTACCCCCGAGAGGCATACCAGGGCCAATGAAATATATTTTCCTTGGATCACCGTCAGCTGAAAGCGTTTGCCCTTAATTAGGCCTAGGGTTGGATCGGGCTGGATACGCCGGAAAAGTCACCCGTATCAATTTTTTCTCGATATACGAGGGGCTTTTAATGTTGCGAGTACGGAGATTTCAATAATTCCTACTATAGGCTCCTTAGTGTTAGCCGTTTCTCAATGATATCGTAGATTCTTAAATGTAAGTCAGTTCTCCTTTCTCCTTCTTCTTCTTTTTCTTCTAAATATAGCAATATAGCAGCCTTGTCAGCTATTGTAAGTAGCTATAGATGTCAGGGGCTTCGCAGCGCGGGATTTGAGCCCGACTGATACCGATTTACCAAATCAATAGTTTTTAGCACATTTATACATGAAGAGACCGAATTTTCGTCATATTCTACAGAAAATCTTTCATAACCATTTTTGCCCCTTGCCCTAACGACGTCATTGATAAATCGTTAATTAAAATTAACATAGATTCTCAAACCATATTTGTGCATGCATAATATTTTTATTTTTTGACAATCAGAATTAATACAAGCAAACATTCAAGGCTCGTTTACATATACCGTGGCAAACCCACGGTGTTTTCTTAATCAATGAATAAATAAATCAATCAGTCAATCAATGAATATATATAATATATACATACTTATATACATTTATATTAGGTGTTATCACGTATACGCTTCACATTTATATATAATTACTCTATATAAACGCGCAGATAGTGAGTACGTGAATTGCCTATAATAGGCTGTTTAGACGATCGGAAATTTATACGAAACTCGTATAAAGAAACGCCGTATAAAGAATCACCATACAACCGAAAGGAACGTACAGACTAGAAAACAACATCATATAAAGAAAATGATTTTGACTGCGTCAGTTGACATGACAGCTGACCAATCATTGGGAGCGCTCACGAAAAACCCCGCCCAGTTTAACGATTTTCATACGACACGACGTTCAGACTAGAGCGGGACCCTGGGCCGGTATTCAATTCAATACTTAGAATAAGTAAGACATTTACTAAGTAAATGACTATGCTAAGAAGTTTACTTATCTCGTATCATAAGATGATGACGTGGATCCTATGCAAATGATTGGTTGAAAGCGTATACGTGAACAGGCATTTATTTTGCCTAACGCGTAATTTGGACAATGACCGGTCATTATCCAATTCTAATGACAGGTCATTAGTAAAATCATGTTATAAAACAAATAAAACAAACTCGGTACCTTCAAAACAGTCCAAACACCCTCGGCTACTGCCTCGGGCGTGTTAGATTGTTCCAAAGGTACCTTGTGTGGATAATATACCAATAATACACAGCAGTGAGGGCATTAGTAAGAATTACCCACACAAAGTACCTTTGGAACAGTATATAAAACACGCCCGAGGCGATACCCGAGGGTGTTTGAACGTTTTGAAGGTACCGAGTGTGGGTAATTTTACTAATGCCCGAACAAAATGATGTGTATTATTTGTTTTATAAGATTATGTTTTATTTGTGTAGTAAAATGATGTTTTATAACATGATTTTACTATTAGCATTTGATAATGACCGGTCATTATCAAAATTACGTGTTAGGCAAAATCAATGCCTGATCAAGTGTACGCTCTCAACCAATCATTTGATTTGGATCCACGTCATCATCTTATAATTCTTACTAATGCCCTCACTGCTGTGTATTATTTGTATATTCAAATCGCATTTTAAACTTTTACTTACCCGAGACAAAATCTAAGTAAAATACTTACTGATAAGCATTGTGACATCACACGGTCAATTAAAAGTAATGCGCAATTAACGCGTCGCAATAAATGCGTGCTAATATAATTGTGCGAAGGTTATGATACTGCGTAAGAAAAACATATGCCTGCCAATCAAGGCCTCCAAATAATTGGCTTAAGTCTGGTAGGGAGCTGTCTTAAATTTAGGGTAAAATACTTATTCGCGCCTTTCGCGAATTCGCTATACGACGTTTATTAACACGGAAGTTTAAAATAATCACATATCGTATATCTATAATATAACTATAATTAATTACAGTGCGGATTCCTGTTAAAGGAAACTAGGAAAAAGTTGATTACATATTGTATAACTTTATTTAATTACAGTGCGGATTCCTGTTATCAGGCTTGATCAAATCCTAATATTGCATAAAGTGCATTTTTCAGGCACTAACAGCGAGCCTCCACACACCACTTCCTTGCTTCTGAATTCGTCAGCAAGTAATAGAATAATAGAAAATGTAAATTTTTTCTTAATCCTGATTCACATATAACGCAGCTTAACCGCGGCGGGTTTTTCTATGATGAAGCAACGTGTAATACGCTTCACAATTCTGTATTTTATAACACAAAGCTCAATGGATACGCGTCCTTTTGTGTCCTTTGTTGCGCGCAGTTGCCATCATTTACAGGTATTAAAAGAAACCACCGCGGCTGTTCTTGTGGCGGTTTACCGCGCCATATCTGAACAAACGTTGCACACGATGCGTCCTTTGCTGATGTAGGACTACGTCAGAGGCCGGCGCGGTCTAGGACAATATGTGTGATTAGCGCTTGTGATGATGTAGTCGAAATGACGCCTCTTTAAAGAAGAGCAAGTTAGAAGGAATATCGTGACAAAGCCTTTCAGTCGCACTCTACGTTGTCCATGACCACCGTTTAGGATCACGTGTAACACTGAAGAAATGCTGAATAAGCCTCATCACGACAACGATGGCGATCATGATCAAACGATAATTCTGTGCAATAAATATATCTTTAATGAAATGAGCTGGATCAAAATGTTGGGTCACCCGATATCTCAGTCTAGCAAGTACCATCAACCGCTATCAACCTTGATCAATCTCAACTATTTAGTCTTCCTAGTCATTTTGTTGAGGCACTGACGGAGCGATGTCAAGCACAGTTTTCTCGCTTCAGAGTTGGTCACCAAGGAAATCATGGGCTGCACCGATGCCATGAAAAGACAACATCTATACAAAATACGCAGGAAAGTCGGATGCAACGGTGTGACGAATGATAAAGCATAAGGAGCCCACACGAGATAAAAAGAACCTGAAAGAAGAAAAATCGTGAAGAATCCTTTGACGTTCTTCTTGATCGGTCGACCTAACATCATGTTTGCATCACGTGCGGGATCAGTGTGGACATTTTCTGGTGGGTGACCATCATGACGACGATTTTCAAAGCCAGTTACATGCGGAGGGTTACGAACGTAGCGAAGGATTTCAGGGACGGGTGCGATATTTCTTAAATTACGCACAATGAACAGTAACCTGATATGGATTATCGTTGTAAACGCCATCGTCGCGAACACAGGACATACCTGATCAACGGTATGGAATAGCGATGTCCATTGGGCTTGGACACTGAGGTCTTGGTCTAAGCAGCGTGTTATCAACAGTTTTATAAAGGGCGACTCTGGAATGGGTAGATATATCAAAGAGATTAGCAGTATCACCAAAAAAGTGGACGCCAGACTGAAGTAAAATCGTTTTCTGGTCATGATCGTGTAGTAGCGTAGTGGTCTTGTGACGAGGAGATAAAGATGGAAACTGATTCCACAGAAGCAAGCCATGATTGACATGAAGGAGACTTGATATCCTAAGGGAAACGCCATGCTGATTATCCCACAACTTTTCGTGCTTGTAAGTGAGAACCAGAGGATGTTCCACAAGTTGAAAAAGACACAAAAAACCATATTTGATACTGCAAGAACCTGGTAGAGAACTCGCATGTATTCTTGGAGCTCTTTTTGGTGTCTTAGAACGACTAAGGCGATCCCAGTCATGGTCATGCAAAAAAGAATATTGAGAATGACAAGCACAATATTGACAGCCTCTAGGTCTTTGCCGGCTTCTGCGTTGTTTAAGATGATGAGAGAAGGTGTAGTCGCCATTTTTCTTTTCACGATTAGATTTGTATCACACAATCTCTTTTCCTCTTAGATCAGAACAACAGGAAAACACAATCTCCTCTTTTCAAAGCGGATTATTGGTTATCCCATTCTGCTTAGCTTCACAAAATTTGGCCATAAGTTCACTATCAACGTGTTTTGTCAGATGAAAGATCTAGGGTACACGAATTAACAGGTGTACGAAATATTCTAACGACTAATCTAATTTCAACTCATCAACTTTACGAATAAAATATAGGCGATTGCGAAGAGGTACGCACTACTTTACTGATGGTTATCGCGATTGTGTTGCATCTCGAGCCAACGACAATCGCTGAATAAAATGAAGCCAGAAATGTATTCACAATCATCTGAAAGTATGAGGTATAGAGAAGCGTGTGCAATTATTCGATTAATCCCTAACACGTTCGAGGCCATCCTGATAATATGTATGTAAAGCCGTCATCACTTAGTTATCCGAAGTGTGACACATTAGCAACGCGCTGAGATTATTTAGATGTCATATATTCTTACAAAATCGCATTGTGTTCGCTACAATCGGGTATGAACAATCGTGATAAGCATTGGTCAGACCAATTTAATTGCACATCATATCAACGACAGGCAAGTTGATTGGGAGCTATCAGCGAATTTTAAAGAGGAGCTAGAGGCGATCTTATTAATCAATGATGTTAAGCCGAACCTAAACACTAAGAGCAGGGGATAATGGGGCACTGTATCCATGTATTTGACCGTTACCGGCCCAGAGAGGCATATCATGGCTAATGAAATTTATTTTTCCTTGGCTCACCGTAAGCTCAGAGATTTTGCCCCTCCTTAGGCCTAGGGCTGGATATACGCCACTGTTATTAGCCGCTAAATGTTATCAGGTAGTACAATTTATGCCTAATGGACGTCGGATGTATTTCGTATTACATATAGGTGTGCTGTCAAAATTCTCTATATAAAGGAACGTCAGGCGTATATAACTAGTTCAGTGATCAAAGTATGACTATGGTTACAAAAATGTATTATCATGTTCATGATATTTACAGCAATGGATTATCCTAGATACATTACCGTAGTTTATTGTATCGCCATTGTTACATCAGTGCATTACTAGTACCATAGTTATATCAATTTGTTACCCTAGTGACATCAATTTGTTACCCTAGTTCCATCAATTTACTATTCTTGTTGTACCAATTTATTACCATCATAGTTATATCAATGTATTACCATAGTCATGGTAGTTACATCAATGTATTACACCATATTTATAATACCATTATACCATAGTTACATCAATGTTTACATCAATGTATTACCATCAAAGTTACATCAATGAATTACCAAAAGTACACCAATGTTTATAAATTTAATTCCAGGTCAATGACTGCTCCCAGTAATACACATATCGACCTGTCCACCTTTTTTTTTAAATTTTGTATTATTCATTTATAAATTGTTCTTTTATTTCAATAATATTTTAACCTTCTGAACTTTTTTGTAGTTTATTTAAGTCGTAGAACTGTTTTATATTTATTGGTTTTAATTGTGTGTGTTTTAGGCTTTGGTTTGGTAACCTTAGTTTTGTATGTTCCTTTATATTATCTGTGTCATGAACAAGTTTATCTATTATATCTTTATTTTTAATGTCAAAATGCCTGTGAAAATGATCGGAATAAATGTGAAATATAAATGCCTATAAAACCTCAAGATATACATCAGTTATTGAGTCCAACTACAGGGGAGGATGAAGAATATGGACCAAATAGTAATTGTTATACGTCCGAGGAATTTAATTCATGTTTAAACACTTTTAATTCTCATTCTAAAGTATATTTTACATCAAGTTACCTTCATATAAATTGTCGTAGTTTAAATAAGAATTATAGTGCAATATGTTCGCTTTTAGATGCTATTGATGTGCAATTTTCTGCAATAGGTTTTACTGAAATTTGGATTAAAGAGGCTGACCCTTTCTACAATTTTAATAATTATATTTTTTATTGAATGTAAGACAAGGTAAGAATGGAGGAGGTGTAGGACTTTTATTAAATGATAAATTGAAATATAAACAACGTAAGGATTTAGATGTAAATAATGAATGTTTTGAGTCAATGTTTATAGAAATTGAAAAAGTAAAGAAAAATGTTTTAATTGGTGTTATTTATCGGCCTCCAAATCAACCAGTGCAATCGTTTTTAGATATTTTAGAAGATACTTTAAATGTTGTAAATAAGGAAAATAAAGATATATATCTTATGGGCGATTTTAATATTAATTTATTTGATGTTAACTCTTGCCAATCTGTTAATGATTTTTAGATTTATTGATGACTCATTTTTATATCCTATGATTCATTGTCCAACCCGAATAACTGACAGGTCTTGTACTTTAATTGATAATATTTTTACGAACAATTTAGAAGAAGTTTGGTGTGGAACAATTTTAAGTGATGTGAGTGACCATTTGCCAGTATTTTTAATCAATAAAAAACAGTGTATACAAAATGAAGATACTAATTTTGTTTTACGTGATCTAAATGAGGAAAATATTGGAAAATTTATGCATGAAATATATAACTCTGATTGGACTTTATGTTCTAACGATCCAAATTATAGTTATGAATGTTTTTTAAGACAGTATATTTGTACTTTTAATAAATGTTTTCCTTTGAAACAATGTGTAAAGAGTAAAAGTATAATAACCGATGGTTTACTAAAGAGTTACGCAAAATGTGCAAAAAAGTGTGAATTATATAAGAAGTACCTGAAAGATCCGATTGAATATAAAAAGATAAATACAACAAGTATAGAAATATGGTAAATGGTAAAATTAAGAAAGTTAAAATAGAATATTTTAGGGCCAAATTTAGAAATGCATCAGGAACATACGGAAAATATGGAGATTGATCAATGAAAGTCTCGGTAAAAGTACGAGAAAGCATAATATGCCCGACCTGGTTATGTGCAATGATCAAGCTATATATGATAAGAAAGAAATATGCTCTGTTTTTAATAATTTTTTTATCAATATAGGACCTAGCTTAACTGATAATTTAGAAAACAACACAGATAATGATTTTAGTAATGATGACATTTATAGTAATATTGATTTTAATCCATGTACAGCTTTTTTTAATCCTATTACCCCCACAGAAATAATCAATATTGTAAGTAAATTAAAAATAATAAGAGTTGTGGTCATGATGATGTAAATGTTAAATTATTGAAAAAAGTTGTTCATATTATATCATGTCCTTTAAGTGCAATATTTAATATTTCGTTATCTACAGGAATAGTTCCAGATCAATTAAAACTTGCAAAGGTTATTCCTGTTTTTAAGAATGGTACTAAAGAAAATGTTTTTAATTATCGACCCATATCTATACTCCCTGTTTTCTCAAAGATTTTAGAAAGAGCTGTTTATAATCGACTATTTATGTTTTTAAATAAGTGTAATATTATCACTGAATGCCAATATGGTTTCAGACCTGGGCACTCTACATCTAATGCAATTATGCATTTTATTTATAATGTTTTGAAAACTTTTGAAAATAATCATTTCTTAATGGGCCTTTTTTAGATTTAAGTAAAGCATTTGACACATTAGACCACACTATTTTATTGAAAAATTATATTATTATGGTATACGTGGAGTAACTTTAAAATGGTTTGAAAGTTATTTAGAAAATAGAACCCAATTTGTACAAATAAATAAAGATAAGTCTAATACCGAAAAGCTTAGATGTGGAGTGCCTCAAGGATCCATCCTTGGACCTCTTTTATTCATTATTTATGTTAATGACATGTGCAATATTTCTGATAAATTGAAGTTTATTTTATTTGCTGATGACACAAGTGTTTTTATGTCTCATTCTGATGTCCAGGTTTTACAAAATGTTTTTAAGCAAGAAATTTTGAAACTTTCTAATTGGTTTTGAATTATGATAAAACTAAGTATATGGTTTTTACAAATAAAAATATTGATTTTAACAATATTCATTTACGAGTAAATGATCATAAATTTGAACGTGTAGATAATCTGAAGTTTTGGGGTATTGTAATTAATCATAAATTGAAGTGGCATGAGCATATAAATGTGGTGTGTAATAAAATAGCACAAAATATTGGTATTTTATATAAAGTTCATTTTTATCCCTTAAATATTCTGAAAATGTTGTATCATACTTTAATAACACCTTTTTTTAATTACTGTATAGTTGCATGGGCAAATTTTAATAAAAATGATATGTTAAGGTTACTTAAGCTTCAAAAGAAAGCAATACGCATTATAACTCATTCCCAATATTATGCTCACTGTAATCCTTTATTTTGTAAACTTGGAATTTTGAATGTAATCGATATGCACAATTTTTATATTGCAGTTTTCATGTTTTTATGTTTTAATGGTAATTTGCCTACTTTTTTATCAACATGTTTTATATTGAATTGTGATGTGCATAATTTTAATACTAGAAATGCCCTTAATTATCACCTTCCCAAGATAAGAACGACATGTATGAAAAATTCACTATTTTTTAAAGGACCATTAACATGGAATAGTATACCACACGAAATAAAAAAATGCAAAACTCTCAATCTTTTTAAAATTAAATATAAACAATTTCTGTTAAATAAGTATAATAATCAGTATTAATAGCATAGGCAAGTTTGACACTTTTTTATACTCTGATTGTACATGACAGTATGTTTTAGTATGTTTGTTTTTATTGTTTTTTTGTTCTGTTCTTTTGATCTTGTTTCTTTTTTTCCTGTATGTGTGTGTTTTAGGGGTAGGCTTTCATATAAGGAATCCCTCCTTTCTGCCTATCCCAAATACTCTCATAAATTGCTATTTGTTATTTGTTTTCACTATTTTGTTTTTTTATCATTCCATTCTGTATTTGTATGTTTTAAATGTTTTTATGTAGAGTGTTGAATAAACTTTGAATTTGAATTTGAATTTGAATGTATTACCATCATAGTTACATCAATGTATTGCCGTAATTACTTCATTTTGGGGTCTTTCTTGCAGACTAGTAGGGGCATGTCCATTTATGAAAATGTTGGCGACAATTATTAGGAAGAAAATGGAATTGTCTTCGGATGATCTCTCAAAGTTCTAAAATCAGAATGAAGTGTTAATGTAGGCATGTGTTTTAAATATCATTATTTGTCATCTTTAATGGCGAAGTAGGCACGCGTGCTGTAGCAACGATCAATTTGAGATCGTATGATGAGCGTACTATAATAAGAGATGCTTAAAATCAGAAGAAAAATATCGTAATTATAATGAAATTGACTGGCTGTTTTTTCGATATAACCATATTGCCCTCATCGAGAGGGCAATATGAATATTATTCGGGAATGTAGTCTCATTTTGTTCTCAAATCCAATATATGAATATAATATCCCGCATGTAAATATCTTAAATTATTCAGCAGAACAAACAAAAACTCCAAAGTCATCACGACCGGTCGTGATAACTATAATAATGATTGGCATGGCCTTGTGATGACCACAACTAGATTCTTATATTAAGTATATTGTACTGGTACAGGTAGATCATCAACAAAACGTTCATTTTCACGAAACGTGTTGCATAAATGCAACATAATAAGTCGGGGTGGTGGGCGTTGTTGGATGCTTTACGAAAGAGTGATCATGTATATATTTCTATAGATGATTGGTACTACAAAATTAAAGAATAGCAAAGAATACAGACATAATAACACATTTCGTCTTGCATTCATCAGAGTAAGGTGTCGTGGAGGTGTCACAGTATAGTGCTTCATCCACTTGACTCTCAATCCTAGGGTTGAGGGTTCATATCTCAGCCCGGCACTAACGTCCTTTCATTAGAAAGACATCAATCCACATTTGCCACTCTCCACCCAGGTGTAAACGAGTCCAAACGAGTACCTTGCAACTGCTAGGGTAATAATAACTGCAGGGTCCTCAGGAAGAGCAACATTGAAGCTGATAAAGCTTCCATGGGCAGACATATTATTATTATTATTATTATTGTTATTATTATTACATGTGTATTATTATTATTATTATTATTATTATTATTATTATTACATGTGTATTATTATTATCATTATTATTACTATATTTATTATTATTATTATTATTATTATTATTATTATCATTATTATTACTATATTTATTATTATTATTATTATTATCATTATTATTACTATATTTATTATTATTATTATTATTATCATTATTATTACTATATTTATTATTATTATTATTATTATTATTATTATTACATGTGTATTATTATTATTATTATTATTACTATATTTATTATTATTATTATTATTATTATTATTATTATTATTATTATTATTATTATTATTATTATTATTATTATTATTATTATTATTACTATATTTATTATCATTATTATTATTTTAGTACTGTTATTATTATTACTATCACTTAAAAACAATATACAAACAGTAGTAGTAGTAGCAGCAATTGTTATAGTAAATCGCAAGAATGAACATAATGCCGAAATCGGATAGTATAGATATCCTAAGGGAAACGTAATACTGATTATCCCACAACTCTTCGTGCTTGTAAGTGAGAACCACAGGATGCTCCACAAGTTGAAAATGACACCAAAAGCATTATTTGATACTGCAAGAATCTGGTAGAGAAGTCGCATGTATTCTTGGAGCTGTTTTTGGTATCTTAGAACGACTAAGACGATCCCATTCATGGTCATGCTAAGAAAAATATTGAGAATGACAAGCACAATATTGACAGCATTAAAATCTTCGCCGGCTTCTGCGTTGTTTAAGATGATAAGTGAAGGTGTAGTCGCCATTTTTCTTTTTACGATTAGACTTGTTTCGCACAATCTATTTTCGTTTTAAGATCAGAATCACAGGAAAAGACAATCTCCTCTTTTCAAAGCGGATTATAGGTAATTATCACATTCTGCTTAGCTTCACAAAAGTATACGATTTTTTTTTTCTTCTGATGAAAGATCTAGGGCAAACGAATAAACAGATATACAGATATTCTAATGACTCGCCTTGTTTTTCAATCAAGTTTACGAAGAAAATATCTTTAGGTGATTGCGAAAAGGTAAACACTACTCTGCTGATGGTTGTCCCATGTTGCATCTCGAGCCAACGAAAATCGCTGAATGAAATGAAGCCTAAAGTTTATTCCCTCTCATCTGAAAGTTTGAGGTAGACAGAAGCGGATCAATTATTCGTTCAATTCCATGTCACGTTCGAGGCCATCCCGATAACATGTATATAAATAATAATCAATAATAATAATCATCATCATTTATAGTCCACTCCAATTTTTATTAAACCGAAAATGGAAATTCTTTGTGCCCAATTGATCGTGAGCCCGGCAGCCACTGAGCAGCGCCAGATCGACAGTGCTCTATCCCATTATTGTTGAAAGCCAAACGAGGTAGCAGCGACTCCCATCTTTTAACGTCTTTTGGTATGACGCGGCCGGGGTTCGAACCCACGACCTCCCGGTTGTGAGGCGGACGCTCTACTGACTGAGCCAACACACCGGTCCAAAGCCGTCATCACTTAATTATCCGATGTGTGACACATTAGCAACGCGCTGAGATTATTTAATTGTCATATTCTTACATAATGCAAAGCAATATGTTTTTTTCTACACGGCTCACATCGACCCAGTGGGTACTGTGTTTGTACATCGTGCCATGATCAGTCGTGATAAGTATTGGTCGGACCGATTTAATTGCACATCATATCAACGACAGACAACAGTGGGAGCCATCAGCGAATTTTAATTAGGAGCTAGAGCCTAGAGGCGACCTTACAAATCAACGATGTTAAGTCGAACCTAAAAACTAAGAGCAGGGGGATAATGGGGCACTATATCCCTGTATTTGACGGTTACTCCAGAGAGGCATGCCAGGGCCAATGAAATATATTGTCCTTGGATCACCGGAATATACGCCGGAAAAGTCACCCGTATCAATATTTTCTAGATATAAGAGGGGCTTTTAATGTTTCGAGTACGGAGATTTGAAAAATTCCTACTAGGCTTTTTAGTGTTAGCCGTTTCTCAATGATATCGTAGATTCTTAAATGTAAATCAGTTGTCCTTTCTCCTTCTTCTTTTTTTTTCTTCTTCTCCTTTTTCTTCTTTTCCTTTTTTATTTGCTTGTTTTGGGGTTTTGTTTTCTTCTGCGTTTTTAAAATAGTACATAATCATAATTATACATAAATTAACAATCATTTCTTCATTATACATAATTACAAAGTTTTCAGAACATTAAATAAGTTGCATACAAACAAAAATATTTTTCAATGAAAAGAGATAAAGTATTTTTAAAAAAACGCAGGAGACCGCCATCATGAACAGTAAGCTTCAAATAGATGGCGGCCTCGGGAGAATCAGCGGCATAATAACTCTTAAATTATATAATTGCACGCGCGATATTGATCAAGTGGGTGCAGTGCAAGGGCATGTGCAAGTGCAGATGGGGTTCTAGCTGAGTAGCTGGTACGGAATTGTTATAATCCAATACTAGTGCTTTTTAAGAATTAATAAATTAAAAATATATTCGAATTCAGAGACGAATCTTATACCCTCTTCACATACACGGATTTTTCTTACGAGTCCTTACGGATCGCCAACTCGTAGTCAATCGCAAGCATCCGTAAATAATTCGCTGGTATCCGAAAATAACTCGTCACAACTCGCAACAACTCGCTGACACTCTTAAGAATCCGTGATAGGAGAGGCAAATTTGTTGACATGTCACAAATCTTCTTACGCTTGTCCACGGATAGATTTTTCCGTAAATAACTCGTAACAATCCGTAAGTATCGTAAACCGCTCGCAACAACACGTTACCATCCGTAAACTGCTCGCAAGAATCCGTAAATGACTTGTAACAATTTTGTTAACGATTTGTTACGGTTAGTACACGATTTGTTTACGGATCGTTTACGGATTATTACGAGTGCTTACGTGTTGTTTACGATTTCATTAAGGTCGTGTTACGATGGCTTTACGGATTGTTACGAGTTATTACGAGCACTTTACGTAGATACGTATATTTTACATATTCTTACGTATTGTTTACGATTTGGGGAAAGGTATACAAGCTGCAAAATCGTAAGGACTCGTAACTATTCGTAACAAGTAAACAGGTCGTAACTAACACGTAACAGCTTCAATGAAAAGTAACATTCCGTAATATACTCGTAACAATCCGTAAAAGCTCGTAAAATGCCCGTAAGTTGCTCGTAGTTATCCGTGACAACTCGTAACAAATCGTTGAATTTTGCCGTAAATACATCGTAATAACTCGTAATAATCCGTAATAAACCGTAAATACATCGTAATAACTCGTAATAATCCGTAATAAACCGTAAATAGCTCGTAATAACTCGTAACAACTCTTAAATCAGTCGTAAAAGTGGCCAAATCGTAAGGATCCGTGAATTTGTGCGATCCTTAAGGACTCGTAAGAAAAATCCGTGTATGTGAAGGGGGCATAGTGAGAAACGATTCTGTATGATGATATAATGTGACGTTTTAGTGTCGCTTCAGAAGAATAATGCAATTTATTTCAAATCAATCAAATTTTATTGTCCAATTATTGGAAACTTGTTTCGTTTGCATGTCGATACAAAATTACAGATTATAAATATCAATAAGATACAAATGGATACAGAATAATACAATTGATTTGAACATAGATAACACGAAATGCGATAGTACAAAATGCAGACCAAAAATCAATTCAGACTAAGTAATTAAATTCAATTCAATTCAATAGAGGGTCGAGCATGATTTTATTAGTATAGATAAATTGATCCATAAATCGGGGCCATGATGTCTGATTGATTTGTGTGTAATCAATAGTTTAGGGTTAGTTAAATGAAAATTCTCAGAAATACGAGTTGAATAAGAATGAATTGTATTATTATGATCAAAAAATTATCGAATGAAGGTGGCAGTTGCTTATTCATGTATTTGAACATAAAAATTGCAACTTGGAGAGTATGTAAGTTAGTTACTTTTAATGTTTTTAACATTAAAAATAATGGGTCTATATGGGCTTAGAAAGGAGATCCAGTATTTTTTTCATTGGGTAGATCATGTGGCCGATTCCATGAACACAGAGTCTGGAAAATTATATTTTCTTTGATTAAACCGTAGCCTAGAAATAAGGGACACAATTGGAATTTGTTTTTTCTCAATTAATGATTAATTACAAAACGTAAAGTTTATATATTTTTGACACGAATCTGAAAGGAATGAAATACACTATGATTATAATTTATACAAAGATGTCATTTTAATTTTATGTGATAAGGGTAAATGTGAAAGTGGCAGTAACAATGAAAACTAAATTGGTTTGGTAACAATTATAAAGTGATAAGACAATTTACAAAGTAGGAAATTATCATCCGAAGAAGCTTTTGAGTTTTCAACTCCAGAGCCTCACTCTAGAGTTAATGCAACGTAGCGCATCTGGCGTCATATATTTTTTAGATCATGCAGTTAAGATGGAACATCCACTCATGAAACATTCACTGAAGTTTGTTATTCAGGTGGTTTATTAGCCGGGGCTCCCTTTAATAATGAATCCTTATTCCATGTTATATTCACTTCTTGAATAATTTACCAAACAAAATATAGCAATATAGCAGCCTTGTCGATGTCAGGGCCTTCGCAGCGCGGGATTCGAGCGATTTACCAAATCAACAGTTTTTTAGCACATTTATAAATGAAGAGAATAAATGAAGAAAATCTTTCATAACCATTTTCGCCCCTTGCCCTAACGACGTCATTGATAAATCGTTAATTAAAATTAACATAGATTCTCAAACCATATTTGTGCATGCATAATATATATTTTTTTGACAATCAGAATTAATACAAGCAAACATTTAAGGCTCGTTTACATATACCGTGGCAAACCCACGGTGTTTTCTTAATCAATAAATAAATCAATCAATGAATATATATATAATATATACATACTTATATACATTTATATTAGTGTTATCACGTATACGCTTCACATTTATATATAATTACTGTATATAAACGTGCAGATAGTGAGTACGTGAATGGCCTATAATAGGCTGTTTAGACAATCGGAAATTTATACGAAACTCGTATAAATAAACGCCGTATAAAGAATCATCATACAACCGAAAGGAACGTACAGACTAGAAAACAACATCATATAGAGAAAAAGATTTTAATTTCGTCAGTTGACATGACCGCTGACCAATCATTGGGAGCGCTCACGAAAAACCCCGCCCAGTTTAACGATTTTCATACGACACGACGTTCAGACTAGAGCGGGACCCTGGGCCGGTATCCAATTCAATACTTAGAATAAGTAAGACATTTAATAAGTAAATGGCTAAGCTAAGAAGTTTACTTATCTCGTATTATAAGATGATGACGTGGATCCTAAGCAAATGATCGGTTGAAAGCGTACACGTGACCAGGCATTTATTTTGCCTAACGCGTAATTTGGACAATGACCGGTCATTATCCAATTCTAATGACCGGTCATTAGTAAAATCATGTTATAAAACAAATAAACATCATCTTATAAAACAAATAATACACATCATTTTGTTCGGGCATTAGTAAAGTTACCCACACTCGGTACCTTCACAACAGTCCAAACACCCTCGGCTACTGCCTCGGGCGTGTTAGACTGTTCCAAAGGTACCTTGTGTGGGTAATTCTTACTAATGTCCTCACTGCTGTGTATTATTTGTATATTCAAATCGCATTTAAAACTTTTACTTACCCGAGACAAAATCTAAGTAAAATCCTTACTGGTAAGCATTGTGACATCACACAGTCAATCAAAAGTAATGCGCAATTAACGCGTCGCAATAAATGCGCGCTAATATCATTGTGCGCAGGTTATGATACTGCGTAAGAAAACCATCATGCCTGCCAATCAAGGCCTCCAAATAATTGGCTTAAGTCTGGTAGGGAGCTGTCTTAAATTTAGGGTAAAATACTTTTCCAAATGTTTGAATTGAATACCAAAATTGGCTAAGTGTTTTTTTTTTTATCTGAGACAAATACTAAGTAAAAAGCTTAAATTTTGTACTTAAGTTTTCGATTAAATACGGGCCCAGATTCTTTAGCCAGTTTTCGTTCGAAAAGATCGATGCTCAGGCGTTTCGCGAATTCGCTATACGACGTTTCGTTATACGACGTTTATTAACACGAAAGTTAATTACATATCGTATAGCTATAATATAACTATATTTAATTACAGTGCGGATTCCTGTTAAAGGAAACTAGGAAAAAGTTGATTACATATTGTATAACTATATTTAATTACAGTGCGGATTCCTGTTATCAGGCTTGATCAAATCATAATATTGCATAAAAGTGCATTTTTCAGGCACTAACAGCAAGCCTCCACACACCACTTCCTTGCTTCTGAATTCGTCAGCAAGTAATAGAATAATAGAAAATGTAAATGTTTTCTTAATCCTGATTCACATATAACGCAGCTTAACCGCGGCGGGTTTTTCTATGATGAAGCAACGTGTAATACGCTTCACAATTCTGTATTTAATAACACAAAGCTCAAAGGATACGCGTCCTTTTTTGTCCTTTGTTGCGCGCAGTTGCCATCATTACAGGTATTAAAACTAAAATAAACCACCGCGGCTGTTTTTGCGGCAGTTTACCGCGCCATATCTGAACAAACGTTGCACACGAGGCGTCCTTTGCTGATGTAGGACTACGTCAGAGACCGGCGCGGTCTAGGACAATATAATATGTATGATTAGCGCTTGTGATGATGTAGTCGAAATGACGCCTCGTGTGTAATGGGCACATGATAGTAATACATCTTTAAAGAAGAGCAAGTTAGAATGTTGGGTCACCCGATATCTCAGTCTAGCAAGTATCATCAACCTCGATCGACCTTGATCAACCTCGACTATTAGTCTTCCTAATCAATTTGTTGAGGCACTGACGGAGCGATGTCAAGCACAGTTTTCTCGCTTCAGAATTGGTCACCAAGGAAATCATGGGCTGCACCGATGCCATGGAAAGACAAAATCTATCCATAATACGCAGGAAAGTCGGATGTAACGGTGTGACGAATGATATAGCATAAGGAGCCCACACGATATAAAAAGAAACTGTCAAAAGAACAATCGTGAAGAACCCTTTCAAGTTCCTCTTGCTCAGTCGACCTAAGTTCATGTTTGCATCACGTGCGGGATCAGTGTGGATATTTTCTGGTGAGTGACTATCATGACGACGATTTTCAAAGCCAGATACATTCGGAGGGTTACGGACGTAGCGAAGGGTTTCAGGGACGGGTGCGACATTTCTTAAATTACGCACAAGGAACAGTATCCTGATATAAATTATCGTTGTAAATGCCATCGTCGCGAAAATAGGACATACCTGAACAATGGTGTGGAACAGTGATGTCCATTGGGCTTGGACACTGGGGTCTTGGTTTAAGCAACGTGTTATCAACAATCTTATAAAGGGCGAGTCTGGAATGGGTAGATAGATCAAACAGATCAGCAGTATCACCAAGAAAGTGGACGCCAGACTGAAGTAAAATCGTGTTCTGGTCATGATCGTGTAGTAGCGTAATGGTCTCGTGACGAGGAGATAAAGATGGAAACTGATTCCACAGAAGCAAGCCATGATGCACATAAAGGAGACTTGATATCCTAAGGGAAACGCCATGCTGATTATCCCACAACTCTTCGTGCTTGCAAGTGAGAACCACAGGATGCTCCACAAGTTCTGAAAGACACCAAAAACCATATTTGATACTGCAAGAACCTGGTAGAGAACTCGCATGTATTCTTGGAGCTCTTTTTGATATTTTAGAACGGCTAAGACGATCCCAGTCATGGTTATGGTAAGAAAAATATTGAGAATTACAAGCACAATATTGACAGCCTCCAGATCTTCGCCGGGTCCTGCGTTGTTTAAAATGATGAGAGAAGGTGTAGTCGCCATTTTTCCTTGTACGATTAGACTTGTTTCGCACAATCTCTTTTCCTCTTAGATCAGAATCACAGGAAAATACAATTTTCCTTTTTTCAAAGCGGATTATTGGTTATCAGATTCTGCTTAGCTACACAAAATTTTGCCATAAGTTCACCCTCAACGTGTTTTGTCATATGAAAGATCTAGGGTACACGAATTAACAGATGTACGGTATATTCTAACGACTAATCTAATTTCAACTCATCAACTTTACGAAGAAAAAAATATAGGCGATTGCGAAGAGGTACGTACTACTTTACTGATGGTTATCATGTGATGCATCTCGAGCCAACGACAATCGCTGAATAAAATGAAGCCAGAAATGTATTCACAATTATCTGAAAGTATGAGGTATATATAGAGAAGCGTGTGCAACTATTCGTTACATTCCATGGCACGTTCGAGGTCATTCCGATAACATGTATGTAAAGCCGTCATCACTTAATTATCCGAAGTGTGACATATAGCAACGCGCTGAGATTATTTAAATGTCTCTTTACAAAATCGCATTGTGTTCACTACAATCGGGTATGAACAGTCGTGATATAAGCATTGGTCGGACCTATTCAGTTGCACATCATTTCAACGACAGGCAAGTGGAGTGGAGCCATTAGAGCAAGAGGCGACCTTAACTAATCAATGATGTTTAGCCGAACCTCAAAAACTAAAACTAGAAAAAGTAGAACGACTAAGACGATCCCAGTCATGGTCATGCTAAGAAAAATATTGAGAATGACAAGCACAATATTGACAGCCTCCGGATCTTCGCCGGCTCCTGCGTTGTGTAAGATGATGAGAGAAGGTGTAGTCGCTATTTTATTTTTACGATTAGACTTGTTTTGCACGATCTCTTTTTCTTTTAAGATCAGAATCCCAGGAAAAGACAATCTCCTCTTTTTAAAGCGGATCATTGGTTATCACATTCTGCTTAGCTTCACAAAATCTGGCCATAAGTTCACCATCAACGTGTTTTGTCAGATGAAAGATCTAGGTTACACGAATTAACAGATGTATACATCCATGTATTACCTTAGTTTAGTGTATCGACATTGTTACATCAGTGCATTACCATAGTTACATCAATTTTTTACCCTAGTTCCATCAATTTACTATTCTTGTTGCACCAATGTATTACCATCATAGTTATATCAATATATTATCATAGTCATGATAGTTACATCAATGTATTACACCATAGTTATAATACCATCATACCATAGTTACACCAATGTATTACTATCATAGTTTCATCAATGAATTACCAAAGTTACACCAATGTATTACCAATAAAAGTTAACCTCTGACATTTTTACTTCTGACACTTTTACCTCTGACATTATTACCTCTGACATTTATAACTCTGGGCTCTGACATTTTTTCCTCGGACATTTTTACACCGAGCAGGATGCTCATCTGACCATAATTTAATGCGTAAAACCCCTAAGCTTCTGGGGGCTCTACCCCCTGGACCCTAAGCCAATTAGTGACCTGCAAGTGTCACATATAAGGTATCAAAATAAGTTCATCTGACCGTAATTAAATGCCTAAAACCCCTGAGCTTCCGGGGGCTCTACCCCCTGACCCCCGCCGGGGCTTTCCCCTGGACCCCACGCCAATTTACGCTCCACTCTCTTCACTCGCTACGCTCTACATGATCGTAAATACTTAAGCCCCCCCCCCCTCCCACTTTGAAAAACGTTCCGCGGGGCCTGCATGTAACATGTAAGAGTAGTGGTGATTCTATGGAAATACTTCTATGGTAATACTCATCAACGCCTGTTCAGCATCATTCCGACGGGCCTGATTACCATTACATCGATGTATTGCCGTGATTACTTCATTTTGGGGTCTCTCTTGCAGACTATTAAGGGCATGTCCATTTATGGTATGTTGGCGACAATACTTAGGAAGAAAATGGAATTGTATTCGGATGATATCTGAAAGTTTTAAAATCTTAATGACATCAAGCACATCAAGCAAAGATGTGTAAATGTAGGCATGTGTATTTAATAAATATCATTATTTTTCATCTATAATGTCTAAGTAGGCACGCGTGCTGTAGCAACGATCACTATGAGAGCGTATGATGTGCGTAATATAATAAGAGATGCTTAAAATCAGAAGAAAAATATCGTAATTATAATAATATTGACTGGCTGTTTTTTTTTCTTCTTCCGGGATTGTGAGACTTTATATACCTCTTTTTAGAAATATAGCCATCTGATTGGTCGAAATTGGAGTCGTGAGTTTAGCCATGCCCGTAAAGAAACGAGAAATGCCAGTAACGGTCAATAGTTCGTGAGAAAGATGCCCGTTGCATCCGGGTAACGGTCAATAGTTCATGAGAAAGATGCCCGTTTGCTGAGATCCCCATTGGTTTACGTGTAAAAAGTTTCTTTGTGCGAGCGCGGATACCATACAGTGTGTTTGCGATTTGGTCGCTTAGTGTGTGCGATTCCCGAATGATCGTAACATTCAGGCAACTTTCCAGCGAAGATTAACAGACAGTGTTTCAGATTTTCTCTGATGTTTTAACCAATCTTCACTCAAGAAAAGGATAAGGCACGAATTCTTTGTAGATTTTTTTTGTGAATTCGGTATATAAAAGATATATGGACTGCTTTAATATTCGAGGCATGGCTCTCATATTAGTCAATATATCTATATTTTTGCCCTCGATATAACCATATTGCCCTCCTCGAGAGGGCGATATGAATATCATTGGGAATGTAGTCTCATTTTGCTCTCAAAGCCAATATATGAATATACATGTAATATCCCGCATGTAAATATCTCAAGTTATTCAGCAGAACAAACAAAAAATCCAAAGTCATCACGACCGGTTGTGAAAACTTTAATAATGATTGGCATGGCCTTGTGATGACCACAACTAGATTGTTATATTAAGTATATAGTATTGGTACAGGTAGATCGTCAACAAAACGAGTTACATAAATTAAACCAAATATTAGTTGGGATGGCGGGCGTTATTAGATGCTTTACGAAAGAGTGATCAGGGAAATATTTCTGTATGGATGTTTGGTACTACAAAATCAAAGAATAGCAAAGAATATAGACATACTAAAACTTGTTCATGCATTTATCAAAGTAATGGCTCATGCCTAGATTACATTTGCCCTCGGGGGCAGGCCGGGGCAAATCCGTAGATAGGCTGCTCGTAGATTGTACGGAAATCGTGCAGTAGCCGTGCAGTCTCCGCACGGAAATCGTACGGAACCCGTGCGGCTTCCTTGCATAGGTTGCGCGGAGAAGGCGCGGTGACCGTGCTGCGGCCCTGTCGCTTTGAGCGTTTTTTTGCCCCTATGTTCACCGATTTTTTTTGCATTTTCTGCACGATCAGCATGAGGCCTCCGCGCGATGCCCGTGCGGGGATTGTGCAATGCCACCTACGAAATGTCTACAGTCACATATGTTAGGTTAGCCGCACTGCGTATATTGAATTTGTGGAGACAGAAAACCTGCAGCTGCCGTACGCCTTAGGGCGTCGCTGCGGTGGCTGTAGGTTTTTGACAAAATAATACCAAGGCAGACGCAAGGTAGCCGCAAGGTAGACGCAAGGCGGCCGCAGGGGACAATACGGCGACCGTACGTGCGGCCCTACGGCATGGCTGCGGCGTGTCTA
>CP137677.1:27976562-28003876 GCA_037976565.1 Mesocentrotus franciscanus | reverse complement strand
TGATATTTCGGTCTAGCCTAGACTAGTCTAGATCTATGCAGGTTTTTAATTCATGTTTAAATGTAAAACTTTGATTTATTCCCTCTGATCATACATTTAAAGATAAACTCCAGTACTGGTAAAAAAAAAAAATTAATTCTCACAGAATCAAACGAAACTTACACTGAATGTTCAAGATTACAAATAAATGACATGTGCCAAACAATTTTGGAAGAAAATGTATACTGGCTGAGTAATGAGCATAGAAAGACAAGGAAACCAAGGTAGTACCATCCCGACACCATGTGTGTTGTCCCATATATAGCTTTCTATGTGAGTGTTTGTTACTTTACCAAGACTCGGTCAAATTTATTATGATTTTGATGACTCCAGAACCTTGCAGTGCACACCAATACTTACATGCTACATGATCAACTGTTTCTGATCCTTTCACACCTCTACTTTCACAATGCAAGCGCATTACCAGTACTAAAGTTTATCTTTAAGTTTAAGGACACTCTATGGGTTACTTGTTAAAGAATTAGAAGAACTAAACAGTTTACATTTGCCCATAGATATATACCAAACACCTGGGCCTGCGTCTACCACGTGCATGTGCATTGGGTTGCTAACATAGAGTTACATGTACATACGCAGGAACTGAGTGCGCGCACATGAATAAACGCACTTAGCACCCAAGTCGAGTTGGGTGCCGCGCGTCGAGGGTAGACCCGTTAAGTTCTTCTAACTCCTTAACCAGTAACCCATAGAGTATCGGATAAAGTTCTTTGGGGTTTATTTTATGTATTCTAGCTGTTCAAGATCTAGTGCTTCATGCTGAAGAAACATGGCTGTTTTGGATCCACTGACAGAGTTGGAGAGTGCAGCTGAGCCTGATGATGCTCTTCCAAACACACAGATGACAGGTAAGTAAATTATGGGAAAGAATTCTTAAATAATGTGCTGTAAGTGAATGCAGAAACAAATGTAGCACAGCGAAAGTTTGCAAAATGGACATAGATGAGAACTAGTAGTAGTGGGTCTTTCCATAACCTGACACCTAACCCTAAACCCTAGGGTTAGGATTAGGTTTAGGATTAGGGTGTCGGGTTATGGAAACACCCAGTAGTAGTAGGCCTACATGTACTGTGAATTTTCAAAGATCATTGTGATAATTGTGTAAATATCTTCAGCTTTCATAGCTATTGTTCAGTGTATTTTAAATTCACAGCATATTGAATTGAATTGAATTTATAATATTAACAACAATACTATTATTTATTATCATAGTGGTGTTACATAATACATGTATGCTGTAATGTTTTGGACGATTACAATTCCTAGTTTTTCAGAGCTTGTTTTTTCCCAAAATTGTAAACAGATTTGTTTTGATGTTGTGCAACATGGACAGAAATTGAGCTTTTACACAGTCTGTCATGTTGTCTACATGTACAATGTATCCCTCATTTCTAGGAATAGCTAAATCCTTTCATTGACCTTTCCATATAAAATAAAGAAGAGTGCCAAACAATGTAAACCATTTAAGCAATATCATATTTATGAATGTACTTAGGTCTCAGACAGAGCTTGAGAGTGAAGCTGATGAGGATCTACATTGTGAGACAGGTATGTTCTGGGAAAATTCCATACAATGTTTTGGGGAAAAGCAGAACAAACTTTAAAGAATGAAGAAAAACTCAAAAACTTAAACATGACTTAAAGTATCATTGAAGAGCAGAAGACTTTATTCCTGCGTTTATATTGAAGTAAAACCCCAAATTTGAATAAAACAGTTCTATAGATTTGTCTTCATTTTGTAATGCATTGACAGAATTTGAGCTTTTGCTGCGTGTGCATGTTTATATTCTGCGTTCTGGTATTTAAGCTTCCTTTAAATGACTTTTCCGTAAACTAAAGAAGAGTGCCAAACAATGAAAACAAAAGCAATGTCCCCTATGATGAGTAGCTATTCAGCTCATACATGTAGTATACATAGTACAATAGACAAGATTAAGTGTGCTGGTCAATGCCTTAATTGGGTCATGAAAGTGAATACCATTTTCCTATTGCATCTGATTGTACATATATATATATATATATCTGCCTTACTGTTGTCAGTGTAGAATAGGTGGCCCACTAATTTTTACAGTTTACACTATGATTAAAATTTTGTACTTACAATTTTCACTAAAATTCTTATTTGCTACACAAAAAGATAATTAAAAAGTATTCAATTCTATCTAATTCAGGAATGTGTATGTTTTACAACACCAAGACAATTTGAACTACAAAAAAAGGTGAAATCTGACAAGATATCATACACGTACATGTATTTGCATGTCAATAATAAATATTGCAACTTTCCATTCACATTAACATTAAAGTTTCCTGTGAGCATGTCACATAGCTTGCCTGGTCTATTCTTTTTTCCCCTTCATTTGCTATATATCCGTATTGGACAGCACAAGTACAGCTGACTGTCTGCTGTCTTTGAAAAAATAACACCATGCATGGTTAGCAATTAGCATGGCAGGGCTTAATGTATCTGTAAAGACAAGTATTATGCCCTTACCTACATTGTATTATGTTAAGCGTATGTGGTATACATGTACATGTACATCTTTTCATTTGAATTCCTACAGGTCCCTGGACTCCTGGTATCTTTATCACTGAACTTGAGAGTGATGCAGATGAGGATGCTTGCCATATTCAAGGAAAAGGGTTAGTGTAACATCACTTATGAGTAATTGGTGTTCAATAAAGCTGTATGAAATTTTGGGTGAATTGACACTTGGTCTACTCTCACTTTGTCTAATGCCCGTTTGGTCTCATCCCACATTGTCTAATATCCCATTTTGTCTATAACCAGTTGGTCTAATAACCATTTGGTCTAATTGCCACTTAATCCATTTCCTATTTCTTCTAATTCCCAGTTAGGCTATCCCATTTCGTCTAATACCCTCTTGGTCTAACACCACTTAGTCTATCTGATTAGATGAACTGGTAATAGACCAGATGATCTTTTGGCAAAATGGGGAAAAGTATTATAGACAAAATGGTAGTTAGACCATTTGATAATTAGACAAAATGACAATCAGCCTTAGTGGGAATTAGTCCAAGTGATGATTGGACCAAACGGCAATTAGACCAAAGTGATAGTAGACCAAATGGGTTTAGCCATGTTAGTGTTAGATGATGTGGGAATTAGACCAACTGGTAGTAGACCAAGTGGATATGAACCAAATTTTGAACCATGAGCTTATTTCAAGTCAATTGTTATCCATATTGTGACTGGGCCTTTTATTTTATTTGAGGGCAGGAAATGACCTGGGATGGGTGTCAATACCATACATGTATGTGCTAGACATTGAACAATTTAAATGATTCTGTTAGAAAAAGAGTATTTGTTGAGTAATCAGCATAATAACCAAGGCATGATGTAGAAAGACTGTAATTTGATCAGTATTGACCAGTTGTTTTTTAGCTAGTAGTCAATATTTGATGATATTTTTGCTAGCCTAAAAAAAGCTAGTACACACATCTCAAAGCAGTCAATATATCTATATTATATCTTCAAAAATATTTGTGTTACCAATCTGGTATTAAAAAAATGAGCTTACCCTGTTCTTTCATCCAACTGGCATGTCATTAGGGCTAAATGAGGCTAAATTTCTTTGAAAAAACTTCACATTTTAGCAAAAATTGATGTTAATCTTGGCCAAAACGGTTCATATTTTTGGCTCACTTTTCTCACCACAAACATTTTAGATAAGACTTGTTATGCCTCCACCTCTGCCTCATGTTTTCGGGTTGTCCGTCCGGACCCCCCTACCCCCCTACCCCCCATTGGACAAAGCATGTTTTTATGTGTGTTGGTTTGAATTTTTTTTGTTAATCGGGGTCTACCAAAATCCTGCGCCTGCAACCCCCTTAGCAAAAAGCTAAGTTGAGTCAATTAAGATTTTTGTATCCATTTATACTGCAACATAATGATAATGATTATACAAGATATAGTTAAGTCATTCTTCATTTTTATATCATTGCACAGGAAAAAAGAAGACATGTGACATTTCAACTGGAATCATCATGCAGTGATCAAGAGCAGAAAAAAGAGTACTTACTCAAACAATCTGATATAACAAAGTAATTCTTAAGGGTCTTTCCAACATTTGCCCCTGCGATAAATAAGTTTGCACATTGACCCCCCCAAAATGGCGTGTAAACCGGGCAATCAAGATGAGCAATACGCATCGCAACAATGCAACATCCCATTTTCCTGGCATGTGATTGGTCAAATATTTTTGCCTCCAGGAACCAAAATAAAAATTGCTTAGGTTTTGATTGGAGGAGATGCTTCTTCGTATGTGAACAGTCTGATAGGTTTATTACTGCATCGTTTTCTCATTTACCGCGGGGCAAATGTTGAGGAGGTTTACCTGCTCTTATGAGAACGACCCTTTATTATAGTAGGCGGCAGTTTTTTAATGAACCATGTAAGTACATGTATGATATTATTTAGAAAATGTTACCATGGCAATCGCCAAAGACTTCTGTAGGTAAATGGTAACAAGTGGATTTGACAACGGGATATTTCAATTTTGCATGGCGATCCAAATTATATTGTACTTCAAAGCAAGTAAAGTCCTTCAGAAGTTGCAACTTGAATAAATTTTGAGAATTTTACTTCATTCCATTCATACATGTACATAAGCTGGCTATGCCGCACAAAGATTTGGTTATTCTTGTAGGCTTTCATGCCTGTTTACAACAATGGAGGCGTAACTGCTTTGTTTTTACTTCCCCTTTTGCAGTTAGAACTGGTCATCAGACATTTATAACTGTCCTTGCAGGAAGATGTTGTTCAACAGATTGTCTGGCAAAGTCACACGAGCAGATGCAGCTGCAGCTCGGATCGCTTTTAAGGAAAAGTCGCTGGGTGATCAGAGGACATGGCTGATGGAGTACTTCAGAACCCACTCTTCTCGGTCTGAAAATGAAAGTCTCCAATTCTCCTACAACATCGGTTTGGAGCAGGTGTGTGCCACAGCCTGGCATCAAGTCGTTGGAATTGTGAGGTCAAGATTCTACTACTGGCAGAAGCAGTTCAGAGGTGAGGTTCATATTTCAAAACAGTTTCTTTGAAAATTCATGGCCTTTGTACATAATGTACTGGGCAAAAAATGTACATAAACCCTAAAAGAATCTCCCATATTCATCCAACGTATTATTGTCCTTTTTTGTTTATAGAAAGCTTGCAGGTAGTTAAACTTGAAATACAGAGTGACTGTTGGTCATTCTTATTGGTTTGGCTAAAACTCTTTTTTCCTGGCTCATTTGTATGATATAAACCTCTCACAAAATTATAGGTAAAATTTCTTGTTTTGATATCTCAAAATCATTTGAAATAAGTTCATCTTCAGAAGAATATGAGAATACTGCATTGGCATTCAATCAGAATTGATATCAATTAAACACAATCTTATCTCTAAACAAATGAAGAATTCACTGTTGACAAAAATGCATTTTGCAAGATTTGACTTTCTACTTGGTCAGATATTCAGGTGTCCTGCATATTCCATGATTACATTATAAAAATTGGGCATCATTGTCTAGGGGAATGAACAGGCTTTCCAATGGTGCCAAACTGAAGTATCATTTAATCATTTAATACAACGAGAGATACCCTTTCTCAAACTTGAATTGCAGAACTTTTTGTGAGGGGTTTTCGTGTACGACAGCTGCATTATCTTTCATTACTCTTATGTAGCTTTAACACTTACTGTACTGGGGTGGGGGCATCAGCCCACCTGCATTCGGGGATTGTGCTGTAACCGCTATTTGCTGTTTTTGGAAATCAGTAGGATGCGAATGCTAGAGAGTTACCTGACCTTTTGTGACCAAAGGTCAAGCCGAAAATTGAAATTTTGTCATCTTGTCTACCAAACAAATGGCAAAGTGAAGTTTCTTGTTTGGGTCTATGAATCAGTAATGTTTCATTCTTTAGACTAGATTTATCATTTACTCAAACTGTAAATTGATCCAGATAATGATCTTAAGTATAAGAAGTCCTAAAACAATAAAATACATAAGAATTGAAAAACAGTAAAATACATTAGAAATTCATAATGGGCGCCCAGTGTCAAATCTGACAGACATGGCGCAGTACAAATGGCCGTTATTATATTATTATTATTATAAAACAAGTATATGGACAATTCAATTATATGATAATGTCAAATAGGCTTTTAAGAAACTTTTGCCAAAAAATAAACTCTGTAAAAGCAGCACAGCATTTATGTTCCTTGAGCAAGGCACTTTGTCTACATTGCTTCACCTTACCCAGGTGTTAAAATGGGTACCCTGTAGGATCGAGCATAA
This sequence comes from Mesocentrotus franciscanus, assembly GCA_037976565.1. Lineage (NCBI taxonomy): Eukaryota > Metazoa > Echinodermata > Echinoidea > Camarodonta > Strongylocentrotidae > Mesocentrotus > Mesocentrotus franciscanus. The sequence goes on along the minus strand of CP137677.1, from coordinate 27,997,519 downwards.
TGCAGTTGAATTGGCATTGTGTGCGCCTAATAGGTGACCAGCTGGAATGCTCCCCAGGGAGAGGAGATTGTGCACTGTAAATGCTGTTTTTTTTGTAATTGAATCCAATGACTGGGGCAATAATATGCTGTGGCGCTTTGGTCTTAACTCGTAAAGCGCTTTATAAGAGACTGGTATTATTATTATTTATTTATGTAATTCATAATAAAAAACATATTCATGAATAGAATTTGCATAAATGACAAAGTAAGCAATTTTCAGCCAAAAATATAGGTAAGGTCTCTTCCTTTGCGCAATATCTGAGGCGCATGCCGAGTTTTGTGGTGATCAGCCATTTTCGATATTTCTAGTTATTTCCATGCATGCATTTAATTTGTTGTGAATAGATGGACTGCTATACCCATTGCCTGCTAACTGCTTGAGGAAAGGACACAAGATTAACAAAACCCTAAGCGAAGACAGAACTTAATGCATTTGCTCGTTCCTATGGAGACCGAATGCCTGACAGAGAGTCTGTAAACCTTCCACATGGGTTCACAAGCGAGAGGTGTATAGAAGAATACGACAAGATAATGCTGAGGTTTGTTCTGAGACTCACTTCAAAGGATTTGGAGAAAGGAAGAGCAGCACATCACAATCCCCAAGGTATTGTAAATTCCATTGACCCTAAACTGTACTGGATGGGAGTGAGTGGGCGGGACGCTCAAAAGCTCTAAACATAGGTTGTTGCATACCATAATCAAAACCGCCATGTTTTCAGCAATGCCACTTCATTACTTTTTATTTTGACACTACACTACCGTAAGTTTTGCAAAAACAGACAATTCTTTTATAGTGTCATATGACCCATCATGATTTCAGGTCAGTTTTTGTACAAAACATATTGCAGTTTTAATGCACTCCAAATGGGCCAATCGCCACAAAATTATGCAGAGATTTTGCCATTAGTTTCGCGGAAATTTGCTTATTTTATCAATAATGCTAATTTATGCAAATTATACCCCCGGTACAGTTAGGGTTAGACATAGATGAATTTATGATTCTTAGCCAGCCGAAATCTGTTAAATTCCTGAGGCCTCTTGTATCTTTGTGTCAATATATTATTATATTAGTCTTATAACATCTACATTTATATGCATCAAGAAAACACATCCATAACATTAATTTTGTAATTAACAATCCTTCTCTTTGATATTTTCTTTTTTCTTTATAGGTGAACCGCTTCTCTAAGTGCGATGTGTGCACAGAGCTGAAAATGAAGCTTGGCAAGACAAACGACAAAGATGTTCGAAGACAATTGATTGCACAACATCAAAAACATGTAGAGAAACAAAGGTACAGCAAACTTTGATTAAAGCTTGAAGTTAATGTTGTAATTGATTTTGATGTACTTTTTTTCTTTTAAGCATTTAGAATGAGGTGATCTGTGATCCAGTATTTTAAGTGCAACAAATGACAACCATGGATGTATTTTACATGTAGCTACAATATACAACTAGAGCTATGTCATTATATGCTTTCCTCATAGAAGTGAATATTTCAACAAAGATTTTGAAGGAGACAAAAACCGAGAAAGCTTAGAGGAATACTCAGGCTCCAAGATAAGTTGCTTTAAATAGAAGCGGCAAAATTGGAGAAAAATAACAGAACAAATTAAAAAATTGGACAACAAATATTAGCAATAAGAGAGTAATGAAATTCTTAATGGAAAAAACAACAACAATGTTAATATATTTGAATAGGTGACCACAATAAAATATTGGCATTTGAACTGCCTATACGGATGTTTGGTTCTAATCAGTGGATATTTGACGTGAAAAGCCTATAGTAGAAGAAAAATACAATAGTAGGGAAAACAGGAGAAGAAATGTAGGCACAAGTTCATTACTTTAAAAAGTATATTGGTCACAATTAAGTATCATTGATATAGACGTAAACCTAGCCAAGTCTCAGATAACACATTCAAATTACAATTTACTCGTGTATTTAAGGCATTAGTATTGGTTTTGTGATCAAAACTTCTAAGCATAGCATGACTCCTCATTGCTCTTTACCTTCTTTTCAGCAGCAGTGAGAGACAAAAATATTACAAACACATCCATAAGCGAAGTCACAGCCAGAGAAATACATGAGTGTAATCATCGATGGGATGGATCAGCACTGCACATCAATACCGCAACTCCATCCAACACCTAAAGCTCTGAGCTACAATGATCAACTGCACACTCACATCACCGGTGCACTTGTTCATGGAAGAGGTCAACACGCCTACATCGATTTTAACAGTACCCACATGACAGCAACCTAACCATTAATATCCTGCTCAACATCCTGGTCCGTTATGCCGACTCTCTTCCACCAGTCCTCTACCTACAGCTGGACAACACTTCTAGGGAGAATAAGAATCGACATCTCTTTTCTTTTCTGTCCCTGCTCCTTGAACTCAATATCTTCAAGAAGGTAATGTTTAATACATGTTCTTTTTAGTAATTAATTGTCAATATAAGTATTCAGTCTGTAATGATGCTTTATTTAATCGCAAAATGAAAAGGAAATTTTGTTTATTTGAACTTGTATTGGATGGATAAGAGAATGCCTTTGTCTTGGAGGTTCTTTTCAGAATCATGTAAAGGACGAGTCAGAAATAATGATATACCTCGGAAATTGCCCATTGTTTGAGAATAAACATTATAAATATTCACTTTTGTCAGAAAACTATTCACAGTTGACAGTAAATTAAAGTAACTTGGTAAAAACCCAATTGCACCAAAACCTTGGGTTTAAAAGTACATGATATTTTGTGAAGGGATATGTAAATATAAAAATGTTTGACATGTACTGGTAGAGTACACTTTCCGCTGCATGCAGTACCATTGCTGTTGGGCATCTATTCATGAAACAGCGTTTGAAAGTGGGTCAAACCCACTCTCTCGGTTGTAGTGTGAGCAGGAGAGAACAACGATGCAGAAAGAGTGTGAAAAAAGAGAAAATATTCATGATTACAAATTATTTTCACCATGGCAAATTTCAAGGTGAATCATTATTTCTGACTCACTTTTTATGATGGGGATTTTGCACTATTGTATTGTTGCATATCTTCAGTTGATCCTCTGTTTTAATCTATCAAATACATTTACTGCCCAAAATGTCTGATATGTGTAGGCATCATAGGGTTAAAAAAAGATATTGTGACTTAGAATTATTTACTTTACACAGATACATGTATACCAATGGTAAATAGTGTTTTGGGTTTTTTGTTGTTGGTCGTAGCCTATTATTCTCGGAAAGATTGAACCCTATGAGCGGGAAAGAGGTAGTGCACATTAGAAACCATGGGCAATATAAAGTTGTCATCTTTGTCATCAGTGTACATATGATTTGTAAAGCGTAAACAAAAACAAGCTTTGATAAATATGTTTTTTGTTAGATAAATGTTCTGATAAATGAAGAAAAATTTCAATTGAATAAATTATCCCTCATGCTTATTGGGTTGTATCATTGAGGAATGTCCCTAAAATTCAATTTATTCCATACTGTTGTTCACCTTATAACGTTTATTGTTTGCATTTAGATCAAAGTTGGCTTCTTGATGGTCGGTCACACACATGAGGACATCGACCAGTTCTTTTCAAGGATTGCAACTCACTTGAAGAAAAGGAGCACCCCATCTTTTCCAAAACTTCTGCAAGCTATTCCCGCCGCTTTCCACAAAGCTCACTGCCCTACAACAGCGGAGCGCATCTTACACCTCTTTGATGTTCGCAAATGGCTTCTTCCCCATCAACACAGCATGTGCTATCACAGTAAACCACACATATTCAAATTCGCACTGCACCAAGGAAAAGCCACCCTACAAACAAAAGACTGGTCAACTACACCACATTGGAGAGACACCACTGGCATCAACCACATCCTGTCATCACATCCAGACGGACAACCAACATTGGTAGAGAAGTCATTTGCGGACATCAATATCATACATCTACCAGACAAGCTCCAGCCATACTTGGAAGAAGTAGACATTGAGGCATGGAGGTCCCTCTATGAGCTACTCACCTTGGAAGAGGAGGAGAATGAAGGTATCATTTCTGTCATTTTTAAACTTCCAAAATTGATGGTGTTATGGTATTTTTTTCCATCACCTATGAAACATTGAAAAATACAATGTAGCATCTTCAAGCTTTATGGCCCAAAACTTTGACAATTTGTATTGAAGTCTTGACTGTTACACCCCTTCATGGCACAATTCACAAAAAAATCTTAATAGCGAACTAGGCTAGTGGGACACAAAAATATTGGTTTATCTAATGCATATAACCATTGACTACAAATCAAATGGATGGTGGTCTATAGAAAAAGAGGAATGGCTGTTTTACAGAGAGCCAGCAAATTACGCCAATTTATGATATTTGATTGCCTCTCACAAGGGAGCAGCTGAGTCAGCAGCATAGATAAACCTGAGAGGATATTTTTGAGTTTTCTCCACTCATTCTTTAAAATTTTTTTTTTTTAGAGATAGATATTATGGTATTGCTATTTTTCGAGATTTAACCCTATAGCCTGGATGAGGGGTGGGGGGTGGGGGAAGGGGACTAATTTGGCCCCCTTAAAACATTTTTCACAATAACTATTTAAAGCGAAGACATTCTGCGCTGAAATTTCATGACTTTTTTCCTTCACATCTCGCGCAACAACGCCCGGGCATGCAGTTCCTATGCTACACATAATTTTGTACATGTACTTGCACATCGGACCCAAAATAGCTCAAAAACGTGGTTTCTTGTAGAATTTCAATACAAATTGTGTATTAGCTAATATTTTTAAATGTATTATTATATCTGCTTTCACAGATTGAAATCTATTTCGTTTATGCTAGTTATGATCGCATAAGTGTTGCCAACAAATTTCATTGAAAAACAATAAAAATGAAAAGGTCGAAAAACAGAGAAATTAAAAAACAATGAAATACATAACTTAATTTTGATACTGGATTTTTTTAAAGTACGCTTGTTAAGAATAATACATAGAGTGTCTAGATCAAAAGAACAGCACATTTCGAGCTGTTTTGAGTGATTTAGAGCAAAAAAGGTCTAATTTCATGCTTAAATTAGCATAATTAGCATAATCGATTAAACAAAATATTTTTCAGAGAGATTAATATACGATTTTGGAGATTATGTTGCAGGTGACGATTTCATCACGATCAGGCAGTTGAGGGCGAGATCTGGGGCTAAAGCACCCTTTGACACTGCATAGCCCGGGCTATATAGGGTTTTAAAATATATATATGACCTTTCAAGAGATTAGGTCATAGTATCATTAGATAAAACGATTATTATTCCAAGAATTTGCCACTATATGTTTATATAACTGGATGAAGGTAATAACAACCTATCTAGCTGGCTGATCATAAACTTTGATATTTTAGCACACTGTTTCTTACATCAGGGCTATAATACATTTCCTTTGTGTGTTTTAACAGAAGATTCAACAGTGAGATGGCCTATATGCGATCTACTGATAATGGCCAAACAACCAACTGACAGACCACAGCTTGAGGAGCATGCTTGCAACACAGAGGATGAAACATTCAGACAGGTACATGTTTCATTAATATGTCCCTTAATTAAGACAAAGATATTGTGAACCATATTTAGTATTAAATGTATTTTAATCGTTATTTACAACTTGAGTTGCTTTCTAAAAAAAAAAATGTAAATCATCTACAATGCTGCATGACTAACACACTCAGCTTAATTGCATCTTGAGTGCAACATTATTCCCTAACAGAATTTACACTCTGTATAGTCTTCACACAAGATCTAGCCCCTAATATATATACATGTAAGCCCTTGCATAATTCCAGTCATTACAGTAATTACAAGTCATGCCGAGTATTTTGGGGTCAGGTCATGTCAGGTAAAGATTAGCTTTGGGTACTAGTGATTGCTATACGCTTGTGCATTAGTTGCAAAAGTCTTCCCAAATTTTTGTTGTTTTTGTTGTTTCTTTTTTTTTTTTCTTAAACATCAATGTGAGCACCTCAAAAATTGTAGTTATCTGCATTTACGTAATCGTAGGTATCGCACATCTGCATTTCTGCATTGAATTGCTACAATACACAGACAATGGGAAAATCGTCAATTTGCACGTTACCCGATGGTCAAAACTTTTTATATTTGGCATCAAAAGATGCGCAAGACTCTATGCTATAAAGTCATGAAAGCTCCGGCACAAAAAAAATATCCTTAAACATATCCCGTGAACGTACAGCCCTTTTAGGGTTAATTGAAAATCAAAAATACAAAAATAGTAGAAGTTTCAACAATATTTTCTGATTTTATAAAAGAAAATTATTTATTAGGTTTCAGAAAGAATTACTATAATAATATGTTTATATGTTGTAAATAAAGTGTACATAAGGAATTGTCTTGAATCACTGATAATGTATGTAGTGGCACTACACTATTCGCTTTCAATTCACTTTCTTATTTTATTTATTTTACTTTCTTTTTCTTTTGTTAGGTTCACATAGGACCCAAAGTAAAGGAACAGAGGACAGAAGTTAGGGAGAGAGACATGGTGGCAACATATCTCCCAGAGTACTCGACACACTGGCCTCAAGTTGGCTGCATTCGCAGTGTACATGAAGACAAGTCCCTACAGATCGAGTGGTACACAGGAACCTTGACTTCTAAGTGGAAGGAGGTAAAGGTACCAGTCAAAGGACAAAAGGGCAGGAAACAGCTTTGGGTTGAGACTATTGATTCTAGTTCTGTGATTCTCCCTCCTTTCTCACTGACTGCTGGAGAAAACTTCCTCTTCAAACAGTGAATGGTTTGAGAGAGAAGCACAGTAGCTATTTTCAGTAGCTTTGTAGATCCTAGCTTAATTGGGCCATTGTAATTGCCTTAGCTATCAAATAATTGAGCAAAATAGTAGGCCTATTGGTTTCAATAAAATTGGAGTAATATTTTTTGGGGTGGGGCTGTGAAGCACAAGTGGAGGAGCTTTTAATTTCACCAGAGGGTCCTTAGTACAAATCTTAGTTGCATGAGATTTACAATCTATATGATTTAAACAGATGTAATTTTATCTTTTTTAATATTACTGTAATATTTTGAATTGAAAACTTACAAGCTTATTCCGCTGCCAGACATGGCCGGATCAGAAAATGTACAAGTAACGGATGGTACTTTTGTTTAATCCGTCATGCGGCTGTCACACTTGAGGAACGGATGTCGTTTTTTGGCATCGGTTGATATCCGTTAAAATGGTTTCATGTCCTTTTTGTCTCGCCTGCGTAGCAGGAGCCAGGCATAGGCGTCACTTTTACACCGGCGGTGTCGGCGTCAACAATTATGTTGTACACCCAATAACTTTCTATATCTTCGAGCTAGGATCACCAAATTCTTACCAGTGGTACATTTCTTGAAGACTCAGGTCAAGTTCGAATATGGGTCATGGTCGACAAAGTTCAAAGGTCAAAAGGTCAATGAACTTAATATACAAAGCTGTACTTATGCTGTACACACAATAACTCTCCACAGCTTTGAAGTAGAATCGTGAAATTCATACCAGTGGTACATCTCTTGAAGACTCAGATCAAGTTTGAATATGGGCGATATCCGACAAAGGTGAAAGGTCAAAAGTTGTTGTTGTTGTTTTCCAGTTTTTACGGCACTGTCAAAAAGTCTATGAACTTTTTATTAAAAGCATAGTACACACAATAACTTTCCATAGTTTTGATCAAGGATTGCCAAATTCACACCAGTGGTACATCTCTTGTAGACTCGGGTCAAGTTCGAATATGGGTCACTCGTGTTCAACAAAGTTCAAAGGTTAAAAGGTCATTGAACTTAACATACAAAGCTGTATACACACAATAACTTTCCACAGCTTTGAAGTAGGATCGCCAAATTCATACCAGTGGTACATCTCCTGTCTGGTAAAAACTTATACGATTCAGAGAACAAGTGTCATGTATAAACTTATACAATTTAGAGAAGAAGTGCCATGTATAAACTTATACGCTTTAGAGAACAAGTGTCATGTATAAACTTATACGCTTTAGAGAAGAAGTGCCTTGTATAAACTTATACGCTTTAGAGAACAAGTGTCATGTATAAACTTATACGATTCAGATAACAAGTGTCATGTATAAATTTATACGATTCAGAGAATAAGTGTCATGAATAAACTTATACGCTTTAGAGAACAAGTGTCTCGTATAAATCTATACGATTCAGAGAACAAGTGTCATGTATAAATTTATACGCTTTAGAGAACAAGTGACATGTATAAATTTATACGATTCAGAGAACAAGTGTTATGTATAAACTTATACGCTTTAGAGAACAAGTGTCATGTATAAATTTATACGATTCAGAGAACAAGTGTCATGTATAAATTTATACGATTCAGAGAACAAGTGTTATGTATAAACTTATACGCTTTAGAGAACAAGTGTCATGTATAAATTTATACGATTCAGAGAACAAGTGTCATGTATAAATTTATACGCTTTAGAGAACAAGTGTCATGTATAAATTTATACGATTCAGAGAACAAGTGTCATGTATAAACTTATACGATTCAGAGAACAAGTGTCTGGTATAAACTTATACACTTTCGAGAAGAAGTGCCATGTATAAACTTATACGCTTTAGAGAACAAGTGTCAAGTATAAATTTATACGATTCAGAGAACAAGTGTCATGAATAAATTTATACGCTTTAGAGAACAAGTGTCATGTATAAATTTATACGATTCAGAGAACAAGTGTCATGTATAAATTTATACGCTTTAGAGAACAAGTGTCATGTATAAATTTATACGCTTTAGAGAACAAGTGTCATGTATAAACTTATACGCTTTAGAGAACAAGTGTCATGTATAAATTTATACGATTCAGAGAACAAGTGTCATGTATAAACTTATACGCTTTAGAGAACAAGTGTCATGTATAAACTTATACGATTCAGATAACAAGTGTCATGTATAAACTTACACGTTTTTAAAATCTCATTGATATGTATTTAGTTGATTAATTCATTGAATTAATCAATATATATGTATTTGAATTTTGATACAGTATACATGTACATGTAACATATATTGATGGACAAATAAAGGATACCAATGAATATTCATTGGTTTTATTTAATTGGAATCAGTTGTGTAATGCAGTTCAATTTAATGCTCTGAAAACAGTGACTAAGTTAGAGTTTGCAGAGAGTGTTGACATGTGTTAATGAAAAGAAGCTTGATTCATTATTTTTGTAAACCTTTCTTTCCACCTGATATTAACAATTACACATTTTTTGCAAGTTATCTTTAGCTTTTTGATAAACATAAGGCATCAATTATATTGGAAAAATAAAGAAAATATGTGAAATTGGCAGTCCATAATATGCTTTTTTTGTCCAGATTGGAATAAATTATTGTTCAGATAGGTTATCATAAAAACAAAATGACTTCGGGAATGGATTACTATATGTTAAATGCTGTATTTCGACTTTAAAGGGTCGGAAGTAGAGAAGAATGACATGTTTGAAATCATCGAAGAATCCAGAACAAGGGGACACAGGCTCAAAATAAGGAAGCCCCACTGCAAATCTAAGATGAGGCAGATGTCATTTTCAGTGAGGAGCATAAATAATTGGAATAACCTTCCAGAAATTGCCAATAATGCCTCATGAATCAATAAGTTCAAGTCAGAACTTGAAAATCATTGGAAGCACCGCCCGCTGAAGTACTACCTATACCAACGCGAATCCAGTGCAGTAAAGAGGGGCACATATTAAGCTGGAGCTTCAAGCCTCGACACCAAAGTAAACCAAAATAAATAAGTAAGTTATTAATTCAGTCATACCGCCCGCATTCGATGTGATGTGACATTTTTTTCTCAGTCTATTATCGGTCTTGTGTCGGTCTCGTTGGTGTTAATGGAATATAAGTTATTATATAAACGTTATTCTACAAATACAAATTCTTTAAACTATATATAAACAATATTTACATTTACAATAAAACACATACATAAAATAAGTGGAATGATTGAAATAAGTCGAAGTAAACGTATTTTAAAGAACAAAGGCAAATGCGGAAGGGGTATTCAGAAATCAGAAATGATTTATTATGCTCTGATATTGTCAGAATCTATTCAAATTTGCACTGTTTGAATGATCAAGACTTGTCTTTACCAGGTATGGAACCAGAAGTCCGAAGGGAAGGGCAAAAGTTTCCCGATAGTTTTTTTTTTTGTTTGTCTAGGATTTCTGAAATGTATACCGGCCACCCCAAGTCACCTAAAGAATGTTTGATCAACCATTTTAGAAGTGCCTCACAGTAGTTTCTCTCAAGATACAGTTTCATTCCAAGACGCAGTTTCATTCCAAGGAGGCGGTGTGACGCAATCGGATCTTCGTCTGACTCTCATGACTTTCGTCATACGCGTTGGTTCGAATCCCGCAAAGACCCAAATATGACTATATCGTTTGGGCGCCCTCCTCTTTCTCGACGCAGGCTTGGGTTCAGGGGCAAACACTCCGTTCCTCGGACAGAACGTTAACTATACATGCTTGAGGCCCCCTGTGTAGAAGAGTCACACCCCATGCACGTCAATACGCTGCTACACCTCTTGCATAGAATCCGGGTTTAGTGTGCCTGCATGCATAACTGGTAATCTTCCTACAGATCTTTGTGATAGGCTGCATAACACTTTGAAGATTAGCAGTAGAAGAAGAAGAATTTAGAAGACCTTTTAGCATGTCTAGGCAAAGTTTGGGTTGATAAGCGGACATTAGGGGGTCGAACTTCCTGGGTTTCGAGCTGGTGATTGCAGAATTGAGAAGGCCTTTTAGCATGTCTAGGCAAAATTGGGTTGATAATCGGACATTGCACTGAATGTTCAAGACTTACAAGGTGCGGAACCAGAAGTCCGAAGGGGAAGGGGCAAAAATATCAGTATTTTTTTTTTGTCTAGGATTTCTGAAATTGTATACCGCCGGGCATCCAAAGTCGCCGAAAGAACGTTCGATCAACCATTTCAGAAATACCTTACAGTAGTTTCTCTCAAGATACACTTTCATTCCAAGGAGGTGGTGTGGCGCAATCGGATCATCGTCTGACTCTCATGACTTTCGTCATATGCGCATTGGTTCGAATCCCGCAAAGACGCAAATATGATTGTCGTTTGGGCGCCCTTCCGCTCTTTTCTCGATGCAGACTTGGGTTCAGGGGCAAACTCTCCGTTCCTCGGACAGAACGTTAACTATACATGCTGAAGGCCCCCTGCATGTGTAGAAGAGTCACACCCCATGCATGTCAATACGCTGCTACACCTCTTGCATAGAATCCGGTTTAGTGTGCCTGCATGCATAACTGGTAATCTTCATACAGATCTTCGTGATAGGCTGCATAACACTTTGAAGATTAGCAGTAGAAGAAGAAGAATTTAGAAGACCTTTTAGCATGTCTAGGCAAAGTTTGGGTTGATAAGCGGACATTAGGGGGTCGAACTTCCTGGGTTTCGAGCTGGTGATTGCCTCACGAGGAAAGATGGTCTGAAGCAAAGATCTGGGTTAAAGTACGAGGGGTGAGAGGCAAATGAATTGAAGTAGGGGTACTCCTAGGAGGGGAAGTGGGGGGTCGGTTTACCCCTACCCCATCCATCACAATCATTATCGGCAAATCCATCCATTGTTGTTCCCAAATACATGCACATCTTTTCTTTTAAATCATGTTTATCCATGTCGGCAAACCTGTTTGATTATGATGATCTTTCTGTTTTTCTACTTCTTAAAAATGTATTGTTTGTTTGTTTGTTTGATTTTATTTCTGCATTTTTCAACATAATAGAAAGTAATATACAAACTAGTTACATATATATCATTAACAAAAGTTAAAATACATATACAATCATATCATAATATAAATCAATTAAACAATCATACCTTTAACAAAAAAAGTTGACAAATCATTTCAAAATTGAAAAAAATGCAGGAGACCATCATCTTAAGATAGAGCTTGAACGTGATGGCGGCCTCATGAAAGGAACCTATATGGGCGACCAAACCTGTCGCCCATAAAGTTGTAATAATTTGTAGTACCTCTGTTCATGAAATAATTGTGACGTTATGATTTATTCTTGGTAGATAACATTTTCATGTTCTCAGAACTTTATAGACATTGATCTGTAAAGTTCTGATAAGATATAAAAGCTTGTCTATAAAAAAAAATCATATCGTCACAATCATTCCATGAAAAGAGATAAGAAAAATTATTCCAAATTTATGGGCAACGGTGTATAAGATCAGAAATAAATTAATTATAACAGCCACATAATGAAGGATTTTTTTTTAAAGGCATAAAATGAAATTCGTTGAGTGTAAATGTGTATATTATGTAAGTGTATTTCTTTGGTGAAACCTTATATTTATGTATGTGCACGTGCAAATGTGTGTGCGACTGCTTGTGTTTGGAGCGCTTAGTAAATTATGGGGGTGTTTCACAAAGACTAAGATCGACTTTAAGTTGGACTTAACTATGGCAGGCCGTTCATGCCACTGTTTGCTCTCACCATTTACTGGAATTGGTCGCTCAAGGGACGTACAAAATCATGGACACAAATCGACAGAATTTACATTTTTTGATAAATCATTATTGAAGGAAAAAATATTATGTACAGTTTGTAAAGATCATATTGGTGAGAGCAGCAAACAGTGGCATGAACGGCCTGCCATAGTTAAGTCCAACTTAAAGTCAATCTTAGTCTTTGTGAAACACCCCCTATGACTTGTATGCATGGCAGCCTTGAAATGATTTATCGTAGTATATGTTTGAGTTGTAGTTGGGAGACTATTCCATAGGATAGGGCCATGGTGCCGGATAGATTTTTGCGCCATTAGCAATTTTGGGATTATCAAATGAGAGTTTTGAGAGTTTCGTGTCAGATAAGAATGGATTGTGTTGTTTATAACGAACAGGTTGTGGAATGCCGGAGGAAGTAGGTTATTGGAGTATATTTTGAAAATAAAGATTGCAACCTGCAAAGTATTGATATCAACCTGCAAAGTATTGATATTGATATATGAGTATTAACAATTTGTCGGCGAATTTGAGAACAGGTTGTTAGACCCCATGGCGAGTTTGGGGGAGGGTACGCTCCCTTGAAACACAAGTGGCACCATGACTATTTTTTCTTCTTCACTGTCTCCTTATCAACATGTGGGTGGGGAGGGGGCGGACAGTTTGAATCTACTGATTCGCTGTCAAGCCGTATTCTTTTAATGTATTGAAGAACAAAGTTGGCAAGGAAAAGTAAAGGATAGCGAATGACATTTTTTCTTTCTTTCAAGAAATTCGATAAATTGCACGTGATTCATATAGAGCAGATTGGAAGACCTTGAAAATATAATTATTCAATTAATGAAACATGACCATGCTTCCAGCTTAAATACACAACCTGGAAATGAACAAAAATCTCTTCAATTATCTTCAAACACAACAAGTTTACCTTACGGGTAAGTCTGGGTATTTTTTGCTTCTCTGTTTTGGCACTATTTATGAGGTGGCAAAAAATAGAACAGAGAAATTAATGACAAAAATAAAATCTTGTTGACGTTCTCCTTTTTCCAGATGAGGGCGTGCTTGACAAACGATGCTTCTAGATAATTGATCATCTTTATCAAGCATGAGGTGACTTGCGAAAAAGGGAAAAATAAGGGAAAAAGGGACAACAAAAATGAAAATGTTTAGTATGAGAAACTGAGGGAGAGAGACAGAGAGAGAGATGGGGAGAGAGATAGGGAGAGAGAGAGGGGGAGAGAGAAAGAAAGAGAGAGAGAGAGAGAGAGAGAGAAAAGAAAGAGAGGGGAAGGAGACGGAATGAGAGAGAGAGAGAGAGAGAGAGAGAGAGAAGGAGAGAGACTGAGAGAGGGAGGGAGAGAGCGAGGGGGTCGAGAAAGAGAAATACAAACAGACAAGAGACGAAATATAAGTATCTAACGTAGATGTAGACACATTTCGTCCTTTGTAATCCTAGTTAGCGATAGAGGAATGGAGCAAGGGAGTAGGATAAAAGGAAAAACAAAATCATGAGAATGGAGCAGAGTTTTAAAATTAAACCGAGGCTCGCGATACAAGTGGAATCCCACTAAAATAAAAATGGATTCAAAGCAGCATAATCGTCCCCATTTGAAATGGCCGATCGTTTTTATGCGGACTAGTTGGTGTCAACTTCTACTTTCATCTCTTCATAGCATTATTTTTGAGTGTCTGCTTTCTTCATTTAATTTGCCTGCATTGTTTTATTTTATCATGCAATACATATTTCATATCCTATCATCTCAGGTATATTTTGCTTCTAAAATGTCCTTGTATATTCAATAGTTTTGATATCTTTCTCTATCATGCCCCCCCATTTTACCCTTCTCTCTTTCTCTCCATCTTTTCATCTTTGCTCCATCTATATCTCTTCCTCCCCTAAACCCCTCTCCCCTTTGTCTCTTCTCTCCCCTTCTCTCTCTTTCTCTCTCCCTGTCACTCTTCACATAGCAGTTATTATCATGCTTCGTATGTAAAAAGCGATAATATTACAGTAGGCCTAATAAAATGAAAAAATCTGAATTAATCACATACACATAACAACAGAATATTGCAAATAATATCATATATTTCTCTTTCATTTTTATATACCCATTGCAAAAGCAACTTTATCCACATTCAATTTTACAAGTTTCCTTGTAAATCTGTACACATTTTCTCCCTACCTATATTCTTCCCCATCCATAAATGTGCAATAGCCGATAACATACATGATTTTGTAGGAAAACTTAACTTTTGGCAATAAGAAGGCTTTCTTATAAGAAAGTGATCACTGTTTCGGGGAGCCATAACTTGTGTATGAAATGTGGTACATGGTCTGCTCTGTATACATTTGAACTTCTTCTGCACAATGCCTGATAATCACAGACAAAACTAATTAATGTTACTTAATTAATCACACACAAAAGAGGGATGAATTATACCTTATTTTCCATCAGCTTGGAAAAGGGCGTTAACTCCTATACACTTTAACATAGAGTGAACACCATTTTGGCTCTCAACATATGCCATGATCAAGGATACTTATTGGTTTTACCAAATGAGCCTGGAGAGAGACTCAGTCATGCTGTTCAATATACCATTTCAGATGTAATCAAATTTAATGGACAAATCTTTTTTAAGAGCCTCATTACAAATTATTTCATTCACCTGTTACGAATAATTGTATTTCAATAGTCAGAATGCGAATAACATACATTACATGTTGTTAGGTATGAAAATCAATAATATTTGTCCTAACTAATATATGCAATTCGTATTCTGACTATTTAAATACAATTAGTTGTAACAGGTGAACGAGATAATTAGTCAAGAGGCACTTAACAAAGATTTGGGCATTAAATTTGATGAGATTACGAAAATGGTCTATTATTACAGAGCCTGAATGAATGGGAGGTCTTCAGGGCATCCGATTATGGCCTGAAAACAGGCATGCCTGCTAGTTATTAAGATGGCCCTTCCCTACATCATTCTAAGGCATGTGTTTACCGCTGTTGTTTTAAATTGCTAACATGAAGATTAAACACCATCTGTAAACAAAACCATGTCACTAT
Source organism: Mesocentrotus franciscanus (assembly GCA_037976565.1). Taxonomy (NCBI): domain Eukaryota; kingdom Metazoa; phylum Echinodermata; class Echinoidea; order Camarodonta; family Strongylocentrotidae; genus Mesocentrotus; species Mesocentrotus franciscanus. The sequence goes on along the minus strand of CP137677.1, from coordinate 27,981,857 downwards.
TTCTGATACGCAAGTAAAGATAGCTACATGGTGAACTTCTTTACGTGTGGATGTGTGGAACTTGGAGAAGAAAAACATATTTTGTCAGGATCTTTTACAAAAGTGTTATTGTAAAAGAGGCAATGGAATAGCTTTGTGTTATTTGTGCAAATATCAAAATTTATCTTAAAAAGTGCAATCACATTACAGCCCTCCTGTAGGAATCCTGTAGGGCTGTGGTCTGTTTGTTTTTTCTTTTGTAAAACTTCCAAATTTGCCTCAGAAATGCACTTATGTTGCCATTTTCAATTTTGCCACAAGAGAGTTTTCTGAAGTATAATTTTTTTTCTTCCATGAAATACATGTAAAATGTAACCCATTTCAAATATTTTTAAAAAATGTAGTTTTCACTTTGACAATTTAATTCACCTTAATTTGGTTCACTTGTGTTGATAACAAGCTCAAAATTATCCAACATCTTAATTTTTTTTCCTCATCTATGATTATGAACCATTTGAAAGACTGTAATTGAACTCCGCATTGCATATTCCATTTATCCCTTAAACATGTAAATCATTTAAAGGATTAAGACATACAATGTGTCAAAGTTATTCATGAGGAAGACAGAACCCTTATTGCCTTTATGATCTTTTCAAAACCTGGATTAAACAAACCGTGGAAGCCTACAAGTTTTGCTGTGATCTAGAAGGGCATTATTGCATACAATTTCAGTGCAAAAAGGATTTTCTTGATGATATAGAGCATGTGTAGTATGGTATTAAGTTTTTTACTTTAATATGCAGGAAAAAAAATCACAGCACATGTACTGTAATAAAGATATTTGTAAATAAAACAATTGGACATATAAACATGCAGTATTCAATATATGGACAGCCCGCTGCCGAAATTTTTCAATCTTTTACAAAAGCTTTACAGAATATTATAGAAATATTAGAAATATTATTCTAGCTATGTGTATTGCATGTGATAATGCGAGAGTGCGAGACAATGTGAAACAATTAGTAAAGAGATAATTCTATGACAGCAATATTAGGAAATGTGTACGGCTACCACCCATAGCTAAAAGTGTAATAAACATTGGATACTTAAACCCTTGTGGAGGGTGTTTTGTAAAACAAACAAAACAAACCAAAACTAACAACCATAAACAAGTAATTCTAAGGTCACATAATGACATAAATATGTCGGCTGAGAATGAGAAGGGCCTTAAGCTTACAGAAAACATTAGACTTAAGGCCGTTCTCATTCTTAACCAACAAATAAGTCAGCATCATAACATTAGAAATATAGCACCTATATGAAAATAGGGCCTCAAATGGGCATTTGTAAAAAATGATTACTATCAAATCGTAAACGACCTTTAGGGGTTTAGTGTTAACTTATATTTCTAAAAAGTAACTTCAAATGTTGAGAAATAATCTTTGTGTCATTCTGTTACCATGGATTGGCCCTAAATCACTGTTGTATTAAAGCGATACTGAACTGATGAACTTTCTGCCCTAGTGTACTGTTTATTGCACAGCACCATCTCATGGTCAACTTGCCAACAGTGGGTAACCCAATACCTAATTCCCACTTCGCAGAGGACTCGACCAATCACCAAAAGCGCAGCTCCAAGAGAAGCAATATGGGACCATACTGCTACAGCTGACCTGAGATGGCGCTTAAGGGGATTTTATGGTTGTGCTTCTAGTACAGTATGGCTTTAAGAAAACATAATGAAATCATTTAACCCATTGTCTATGGGAACTAGCTGATTCCAGTATTAAGCCTATGGGGAATGAAAGAATGCAGTATTCAATGGACTCACAAGTTCTATATCGTACTCTAATAATAGGAATGTTTTCCAAACCATACTCGATTTGATCACACAGTTACCATCAAACACTCCCTAAAAAACGGAAAGACCTACACAACATACAAATGAAAGACCCTTAAAAAGCTATTACTGTTTGAAAGCACTTTACATAGACAACAAACTTTGCAGTTTAGTAAAAACATATTCTACCATGAGTCAGTATTCATCATGTTAAAGTAAGACACAACAAAACAGTACTATTAAAAGAAGGAAATAAAACATTAGAAATAAACATGAGAATGACAAGTATTAGCCAAATGAAGAGAAGTGGGTTTTTTCAAGCATGTAAGACATTGATTATAACAAATGTTTCCTTCTTTTATAGATTTCCATTTTACATCAAATTGTTAAAATCTTGCCCAATGATTATAACAAATGTTTCCTCCTTGTATAGATTTCCATTTTACATAAAATTGTTAAAAATCTTGCCCAATAAGCTATTTAATCTCATCTTCAAATGCTAAATTCTTTACATTCCCCAAATGTTCATCCTTCTTCTCTTTCACCGCATTATGTGATAGGAATTCAAAGAATTTAATGTTCAGGTACGTTTTGTCAAAAGAGAGATGAAGATATTAGAAAGGTGAATAGTCAACTAAAGAGGAAAAGCTGCTGAATATGAACACTCTCTTTAATTATTCTAACTGATTGTCATCACATCTCCTGATAAGCGGGAGGGCATTAATGCTGATTTCAGAGATTTGTGTCCTTCTGGCTATCAGCAATCTAAACAATACTTTTAAAGGTTGACCAATGACCATCAATAGAAATTTCCACAATATGCCAACAGTCAGGAAAATAAGCATGTGTAATGCATCTTGGAATAGCTCCATAGAAGAACATGATACAATCAAAACAAGCCAAAGAGGTACTGAAATTAATGATCTGAACCCTATACTGGCACATGGTTTTGAGTATTAAGATACATACACACGGTCCTTGTGACAAAGGTTGACTGTGGCAGTCACCTGATTGTTCAATTAGTTGACAAAAGCAAACATAGAGTTAAAGAGAAGGTTGAGTTCTGGGAAAGGTGAGAAAACAACAATTTGTGAACTTATTGTTCTTTTTACCTCAGTGAGGAAGGGTATCATAGAAAAATGTCCCCTGAAAAGAATGACTCTTCAAATGCCCTCATTTTATAAATAATGACAAGTGAGATTTAAAGGTTGTCCATGGACCACAACTTTCATGCCACATTAAGTTTGTGTAGTCCCATATACACGCTTTTGTCTTCATTGCATGTGTCCTTTAGCAAAACTGGCCTGATTTCTTCTTATTTATATACTTACGTGCTACATGATCAACCTTTTCCAATCACTTCTACAGTTTCTTTCACAATGCAGTTGCATGACCAGAACTCAACCGTATCTTTAAAATTTGCAACCATGCTCAAATTAAAATTCTTTTCCCTTCCATTGTGAACTGGTATAATATAATCATCTGTACCGATTCACAAAATAAACAATAAGCATAATATCTATACATGTACATCCTTTAGACAAGTGAAGGTTAATATACAATTGTATCTATATACAAATATAAGAAAAATATTCACGACAACACCCAAACTTTTCTTTCCCAAAATGAAAGAAATAACTGCTCAGAAATGCACTTATGTTGCCATTTTCAATTATAAGAGAGTTTTCTGAAGTATAACAATTCATATTTTATTGCTTCAATGTTACATGTGTATAGTGTTTTATTTTGTTGGTGTCCAAAAGCACTTAAAGTTACGAGGAAATATATCATGGAATGGTATCATTAGGTCAGATGTTTGCTAGTAACATCAAAGGAATATGGTCAGAATTGCTAAAGTTAGCAAACCTCTTCTGCCTTCAAGCATAAACACTGGAATATGATATATATTTCTGACAATAAGACAACGTAGAAAAATAAAGCATCAAATAATGATGAGGTTGTGACACTCTAACCCTTGTTCAGTCAGATATATCGATCTGTCATAACCACAAAGTGTATACAGCCAAAAAGAATTTGTGACTTCTTAGTTTATTTTTAAAATTTGAAGAAAATAAAGAATAGTTTAATGGGGATTCCAGTGACAGTCCCATCCCAGATTTCTGGCTGGTTTGAGCAACACACAGGAAGCACTGCTATTTCATGTACATTTCAATCTACAACATCTCTCCACAGTCAAGCTATTTCAGTTGCTGTTAAGGCAATCGAGATGCACAGGTTCCCTCTTTGAATTCCTACATGTACATGTATGTTTGGGGCTGAGCCGCAAGACAAACATGCCAAACTCTGCAGGAGAGATTTGTAGCACTTCTTTATCAGGAGAAGCAAAACATCCCTCTTTGAATTCCTATGTGTAGGAATGGGCCGGACGACTAGGACTGCAAGAAAAAAAAAATGTCCAACTCTGAAGGAGAGATGCAGAACTTCCCTCTTCAAGTCCTATGTGTGGGACCGAGCTGGCTGACTAGGAATGTGAGAAAAATGTCCAACTCTGGAGGAAAGATTCGTGACATTTCTCCGTCAGGAATGGAGGAGGTGGTGCGGACGATGGGTGTTTACCGGACATGGCTCAGATAAGTTACTGGTATGGCAATGATGACTCAGTCATAGGTATGTATTCCTTTCCATTCTATTCACAAACATCTGCAGGTCAAAGATCAAATGTCAAAGAAACACACAGATAATAATTTCATTGATTACAAAAGATCAACATGCATGTATATTTCCCAATGGTTTGTAGTAGAGTATTTCTTGTCTCTGTCTTTGCTTAAGTGCAGTATTTTCATTGGTACAAATATTTAAATCAAGATTTTCTAAATTATTTGTTTCAAGAGCACAGAATGCTTTATGTTCACGGCTGAAAATATGTTTCAACAATACAAGAAAAGTTGCTAATGCAGTGCATTTCATCCCCGATCTTGATATTATCATTTTCTGCATTCCACATTGCCACTTTAAAGCCTGTCTGCACTAGTTTGGCCAGGAGTGGTCACTGACAGGTGGTTATCGCATCAACTCAGCTCTCAAATAACATAAGAAAAAGAGGATCATGGGGGACCAACGGGCACTGCTTAGGCATTATTTTCTATATAGAGGGAGCAAGTAGCTACAAGTAGTGCAGTGGGGCTTTAAAGGAGTCGTATTTAGTACTGAAAATAATAACCTTTGGGCTTCTCTCATTCTTATAAGTTTATTCATGCTTGAATCTCACATGCTTTATAATATCCTACAGCTACATGTAAATGTCATAGAAATTTTTAGACGAAACTACATTTTTCACAGACTTTTCTTGTTTTTGAAATGTGCATATATCTAATTTACGACTTTGTAATGAATTATGCGTGAACCTAATTTAATACTTCAGAAGATTGCAAGTATATTTGTTACTATTTGTGAGAGAGAGAGAGAGTATGTGTGTCTCCTATTGTTCATAGTATGACAAATGTACATATATTGTA
>CP137677.1:27891187-27976062 GCA_037976565.1 Mesocentrotus franciscanus | reverse complement strand
CCAATAACAGGTGTTTTCAATCACCAGGATTAGCCTTAAGTTTTATGGCCAACATGCCTTATGTAATGCTCTGCATTCTCCCCAATCATCCCACATGGAAAAGTCATTATCTTACATTTCCTCACCTGAAGACTCTCCGAGAGATTAGGGATATTTCTTGATGGGACTACGGGTTTGCTGTGTGCAAGACTTGTACACCCATTAATGGTATTTCCACCAAGTCTGGTGTTTCAGAGAATTATGACCTACTGCACATGGAAACTGGCTACCATCTCCTTTAAATGTCCTAAGGCAGTTCCAAGTGTTGTGTGTTGTCAGATACCAAAGAAATTCAAATAAGAGTGATACATATTGTGAACTTGTAAATGAATCTGTACTAGGTAATTACACCAAGTTTATTGTTATGTTATGCCTTATCTTTTTGGAAGTTGCACATACAATATATGTACATTTGTCATACTATGAACAATAGGAGACACACATTCTCTCTCTCTCTCACAAATAGTAACAAATATACTTGCAATCTTCTGAAGTATTAAATTAGGTTCACGCATAATTCATTACAAAGTCAAATTAAATATATGCACATTTCAAAAACAAGAAAAGTCTGTGAAAAATGTAGTTTCGTCTAAAAATTTCTATGACATTTACATGTAGCTGTAGGATATTATAAAGCATGTGAGATTCAAGCATGAATAAACTTATAAGAATGAGAGAAGCCCAAAGGTTATTATTTTCAGTACTAAATACGACTCCTTTAAAGCCCCACTGCACTACTTGTAGCTACTTGCTCCTCTATATAGAAAATAATGCCTAAGCAGTGCCCGTTGGTCCCCATGATCCTCTTTTTCTTATGTTATTTGAGAGCTGAGTTGATGCGATAACCACCTGTCAGTGACCACGCTGACCACTCCTGGCCAAACTAGTGCAGACAGGCTTTAAAGTGGCAATGTGGAATGCAGAAAATGATAATATCAAGATTGGGGATGAAATGCACTGCATTAGCAACTTTTCTTGTATTGTTGAAACATATTTTCAGCCGTGAACATAAAGCATTCTGTGCTCTTGAAACAAATAATTTAGAAAATCTTGATTTAAATATTTGTACCAATGAAAATACTGCACTTAAGCAAAGACAGAGACAAGAAATACTCTACTACAAAACATTGGGAAATATACATGCATGTTGATCTTTTGTAATCAATGAAATTATTATCTGTGTGTTTCTTTGACATTTGATCTTTGACCTGCAGATGTTTGTGAATAGAATGGAAAGGAATACATACCTATGACTGAGTCATCATTGCCATACCAGTAACTTATCTGAGCCATGTCCGGTAAACACCCATCGTCCGCACCACCTCCTCCATTCCTGACGGAGAAATGTCACGAATCTTTCCTTGGACATTTTTGTCTCACATTCCTAGTCAGCCAGCTCGGTCCCACACATAGGACTCGAAGAGGGAAGTTCTGCATCTCTCCTTCAGAGTTGGACATTTTTTTTTTTGTCTTGCAGTCCTAGTCGTCGGCCCATTCCTACACATAGGAATTCAAAGAGGGAAGTTTTGCTTCTCCTGATGAAGAAGTGCTACAAATCTCTCCTGCAGAGTTTGGCATGTTTGTCTTGCGGCTCAGCCCCAAACATACATGTACATGTAGGAATTCAAAGAGGGAACCTGTGCATCTCGATTGCCTTAACAGCAACTGAAATAGCTTGACTGTGGAGAGATGTTGTAGATTGAAATGTACATGAAATAGCAGTGCTTCCCTGTGTGTTGCTCAAACCAGCCAGAAATCTGGGATGGGACTGTCACTGGAATCCCCATTAAACTATTCTTTATTTTCTTCAAATTTTAAAAATAAACTAAGAAGTCACAAATTTTTTTGGCTGTATACACTTTGTGGTTATGACAGATCGATATATCTGACTGAACAAGGGTTAGAGTGTCACAACCTCATCATTATTTGATGCTTTATTTTTCTACGTTGTCTTATTGTCAGAAATATATATCATATTCCAGTGTTTATGCTTGAAGGCAGAAGAGGTTTGCTAACTTTAGCAATTCTGACCATATTCCTCTGATGTTACTAGCAAACATCTGACCTAATGATACCATTCCATGATATATTTCCTCGTAACTTTAAGTGCTTTTGGACACCAACAAAATAAAACACTATACACATGTAACATTGAAGCAATAAAATATGAATTGTTATACTTCAGAAAACTCTCTTATAATTGAAAATGGCAACATAAGTGCATTTCTGAGCAGTTATTTCTTTCATTTTTGGGGGAAAGAAAAGTTTGGGTGTTGTCGTGAATATTTTTCTTATATTTGTATATAGATACAGTTGTATATTAACCTTCACTTGTGTACAGGATGTACATGTATAGATATTATGCTTATTGTTTATTTTGTGAATCGGCACAGATGATTATATTATACCAGTTCACAATGGAAGGGAAAAGGAATTTTAATTTGAGCATGGTTGCAAATTTTAAAGATGAAGTTGAGTTCTGGTCATGCAACTGCATTGTGAAAGAAACTGTAGAAGTGATTGGAAAAGGTTGATCATGTAGCACGTAAGTATATAAATAAGAAGAAATCAGGCCAGTTTTGCTAAAGGACACATGCAATGAAGACAAAACGTGTATATGGGACTACACAAACTTAATGTGGCATGAAAGTTGTGGTCCATGGACAACCTTTAAATCTCACTTGTCATTATTTATAAAATGAGGGCATTTGAAGAGTCATTCTTTTCAGGGGACATTTTTCTATGATACCCTTCCTCACTGAGGTAAAAAGAACAATAAGTTCACAAATTGTTGTTTTTCTCACCTTTCCCAGAACTCAACCTTCTCTTTAACTCTATGTTTGCTTTTGTCAACTAATTGAACAATCAGGTGACTGCCACAGTCAACCTTTGTCACAAGGACCGTGTATGTATCTTAATACTCAAAACCATGTGCCAGTATAGGGTTCAGATCATTAATTTCAGTACCTCTTTGGCTTGTTTTGATTGTATCGTGTTCTTCTATGGAGCTATTCCAAGATGCATTACACATGCTTATTTTCCTGACTGTTGGCATATTGTGGAAATTTCTATTGATGGTCATTGGTCAACCTTTATAAGTATTGTTTAGATTGCTGATAGCCAAAAGGACACAAATCTCTGAAATCAGCATTAATGCCCTCCCGCTTATCAGGAGATGTGATGACAATCAGTTAGAATAATTAAAGAGAGTGTTCATATTCAGCAGCTTTTCCTCTTTTAGTTGACTATTCACCTTTCTAATATCTTCATCTCTCTTTTGACAAAACGTACCTGAACATCAAATTCTTTGAATTCCTATCACATAATGCGGTGAAAGAGAAGAAGGATGAACATTTGGGGAATGTAAAGAATTTAGCATTTGAAGATGAGATTAAATAGCTTATTGGGCAAGATTTTTAACAATTTTATGTAAAATGGAAATCTATACAAGGAGGAAACATTTGTTATAATCATTGGGCAAGATTTTAACAATTTGATGTAAAATGGAAATCTATAAAAGAAGGAAACATTTGTTATAATCAATGTCTTACATGCTTGAAAAAACCCACTTCTCTTCATTTGGCTAATACTTGTCATTCTCATGTTTATTTCTAATGTTTTATTTCCTTCTTTTAATAGTACTGTTTTGTTGTGTCTTACTTTAACATGATGAATACTGACTCATGGTAGAATATGTTTTTACTAAACTGCAAAGTTTGTTGTCTATGTAAAGTGCTTTCAAACAGTAATAGCTTTTAAGGGGTCTTTCATTTTATGTTGTGTAGGTCTTTCCGTTTTTTAGGGAGTGTTTGATGGTAACTGTGTGATCAAATCGAGTATGGTTTGGAAAACATTCCTATTATTAGAGTATGATATAGAGCTTGTGAACCCATTGAATACTGCATTCTTTCATTCCCCATAGGCTTAATACTGGAATCAGCTAGTTCCCATAGACAATGGGTTAAATGATTTCATTATGTTTTCTTAAAGCCATACTGTACTAGAAGCACAACCATAAAATCCCCTCAAGCGCCATCTCAGGTCAGCTGTAGCAGTATGGTCCCATATTGCTGCTTCCGGAGCTGCGCATTTGGTTATTGGTCGAGTCCTCTGCGAAGTGGGAATTAGGTATTGGGTTACGCACTGTTGGCAAGTTGACCATGAGATGGTGCTGTGCAATAAACAGTACACTAGGGCAGAAAGTTCATTAGTTCAGTATCGCTTTAATACAACAGTGATTTAGGGCCAATCCATGGTAACAGAATGACACAAAGATTATTTCTCAACATTTGAAGTTACTTTTTAGAAATATAAGTTAACACTAAACCCCAAAGGTTGTTTACGATTTGATAGTAATCATTTTTTACAAATGCCCATTTGAGGCCCTATTTTCATATAGGTGCTATATTTCTAATGTTATGATGCTGACTTATTTGTTGGTTAAGAATGAGAACGGCCTTAAGTCTAATGTTTTCTGTAAGCTTAAGGCCCTTCTCATTCTCAGCCGACACATTTATGTCATTATGTTACCTTGGAATTACTTGTTTATGGTTGTTAGTTTTGGTTTGTTTTGTTTGTTTTACAAAACACCCTCCACAAGGGTTTAAGTATCCAATGTTTATTACACTTTTAGCTATGGGTGATAGCCATACACATTTCCTAATATTGCTGTCATAGAATTATCTCTTTACTAATTGTTTCACATTGTCTCGCACTCTCGCATTATCACATGCAATACACATAGCTAGAATAATATTTCTAATATTTCTATAATATTCTGTAAAGCTTTTGTAAAAGATTGAAAAATTTCGGCAGCGGGCTGTCCATATATTGAATACTGCATGTTTATATGTCCAATTGTTTTATTTACAAATATTTTTATTACAGTACATGTGCTGTGATTTTTCCTGCATATTAAAGTAAAAAACTTAATACCATACTACACATGCTCTATATCATCAAGAAAATCCTTTTTGCACTGAAATTGTATGCAATAATGCCCTTCTAGATCACAGCAAAACTTGTAGGCTTCCACGGTTTGTTTAATCCAGGTTTTGAAAAGATCATAAAGGCAATAAGGGTTCCGTCTTCCTCATGAATAGCTTTGACACATTGTATGTCTTAATCCTTTAAATGATTTACACGATTAAAGGGATAAATGGAATATGCAATGCGAAGTTCAATTACAGTCTTTCAAATGGTTCATAATCATAGATGAGGAAAAAAAATTAAGATGTTGGATAATTTTGAGCTTGTCATCAACACAAGTGAACCAAATTAAGGTGAATTAAATTGTCAAAGTGAAAACTACATTTTTTTTAAATATTTGAAATGGGTTACATTTTACATGTATTTCATGGAAGAAAAAAAATTATACTTCAGAAAACTCTCTGTGGCAAAATTGAAAATGGCAACATAAGTGCATTTCTGAGGCAAATTTGGAAGTTTTACAAAAGAAAAAACAAACAGACCACAGCCCTACAGGATTCCTACAGGAGGACTGTAATGTGATTGCACTTTTTAAGATAAATTTTGATATTTGCACAAATAACACAAAGCTATTCCATTGCCTCTTTTACAATAACACTTTTGTAAAAGATCCTGACAAAATATGTTTTTCTTCTCCAAGTTCCACACATCCACACGTAAAAGAAGTTCACCATGTAGCTATCTTTACTTGCGTATCAGAAATAGTGACATGGTTTTGTTTACAGATGGTGTTTAATCTTCATGTTAGCAATTTAAAACAACAGCGGTAAACACATGCCTTAGAATGATGTAGGGAAGGGCCATCTTAATAACTAGCAGGCATGCCTGTTTTCAGGCCATAATCGGATGCCCTGAAGACCTCCCATTCAGGCTCTGTAATAATAGACCATTTTCGTAATCTCATCAAATTTAATGCCCAAATCTTTGTTAAGTGCCTCTTGACTAATTATCTCGTTCACCTGTTACAACTAATTGTATTTAAATAGTCAGAATACGAATTGCATATATTAGTTAGGACAAATATTATTGATTTTCATACCTAACAACATGTAATGTATGTTATTCGCATTCTGACTATTGAAATACAATTATTTGTAACAGGGAATGAAATAATTTGTAATGAGGCTGTTGAAAAGATTTGTCCATTAAATTTGATTACATTACTAAATGGTATATTGAACAGCATGACTGAGTCTCTCTCCAGGCTCATTTGGTAAAACCAATAAGTATCCTTGATCATAGCATATGTTGAGAGCCAAAATGGTGTTCACTCTATGTTAAAGTGTATATGAGTTAACGCCCTTTTCCAAGCTGATGGAAAATAAGGTATAATTCATCCTCTTTGTGTGTGATTAATTAAGTAACATTAATTAGTTTTGCCTGTGATTATCAGGCATTGTGCAGAAGAAGTTCAAATATGTACAGAGCAGACCATGTACCACATTTCATACACAAGTTATGGCTCCCGAAACAGTGATCACTTTCTTATAAGATAGCCTTCTTATTGCCAAAAGTTAAGTTTTCCTACAAAATCATGTATGTTATCGGCTATTGCACATTTATGGATGGGGAAGAATATAGGTAGGGAGAAAATGTGTACAGATTTACAAGGAAACTTGTAAAATTGAATGTGGATAAAGTTGCTTTTGCAATGGGTATATAAAAATGAAAGAGAAATATATGATATTATTTGCAATATTCTGTTGTTATGTGTATGTGATTAATTCAGATTTTTTCAAGATTTATTAGGCCTACTGTAATATTATCGCTTTTTACATACAAAGCATGATAATAACTGCTTTGTGAAGAGTGACAGGGAGGGAGAGAGAGAGAGAGAGGGGAGAGAAGAGACAAAGGGGAGAGGGGTTTAGGGGAGGAAGGGATATAGATGGAGCAGAGACGAAAAGATAGAGAGAAAGAGAGAAGGGTAAAATGGGGGAGCATGATAGAGAAAGATATCAAAACTATTGAATATACAAGGACATTTTAGAAGCAAAATATACCTGAGATGATAGGATATAAAATAAGTATTGCATGACAAAATAAAACAATGCAGGCAAATTAAATGAAGAAAGCAGACACTAAAAATAATGCTATGAAGAGATGAAAGTAGAAGTTGACACCAACTAGTCCGCATAAAAACGATCGGCCATTTCAAATGGGGACGATTATGCTGCTTTGAATCAATTTTTATTTTAGTGGGATTCCACTTGTATCGCGAGCCTCGGTTTAATTTTAAAACTCTGCTCCATTCTCATGATTTTGTTTTTCCTTTTATCCTGCTCCCTTGCTCCTTTCCTCTATCGCTAACTAGGATTACAAAGGACGAAATGTGTCTACATCTACGTTAGATACTTATATTTCGTCTCTTGTCTGTTTGTATTTCTCTTTCTCGACCCCTCGCTCTCTCCCTCCCTCTCTCAGTCTCTCTCCTTCTTCCCTCTCTCTCTCTCTCTCTCTCTCTCATTCCGTCTCCTTCCCCTCTCTTTCTTTTCTCTCTCTCTCTCTCTCTCCCCATCTCTCTCTCTGTCTCTCTCCCTCAGTTTCTCATACTAAACATTTTCATTTTTGTTGTCCCTTTTTCCCTTATTTTTCCCTTTTTCGCAAGTCACCTCATGCTTGATAAAGATGATCAATTATCTAGAAGCATCGTTTGTCAAGCACGCCCTCATCTGGAAAAAGGAGAACGTCAACAAGATTTTATTTTTGTCATTAATTTCTCTGTTCTATTTTTGCCACCTCATAAATAGTGCCAAAACAAAAATACCCAGACTTACCCGTAAGGTAAACTTGTTGTGTTTGAAGATAATTGAAGAGATTTTTGTTCATTTCCAGGTTTTGTATTTAAGCTGGAAGCATGGTCATGTTTCATTAATTGAATAATTATATTTTCAAGGTCTTCCAATCTGCTCTATATGAATCACGTGCAATTTATCGAATTTCTTGAAAAAAGAAAAAGTTCATTCGCTATCTTTTACTTTTCCTTGCCAATATTTTGTTCTTCAATACATTAAAAAAAATACGGCTTGACAGCGAATCAGTAGATTTCAAACTGTCCGCCCCCTCCCCACCCACATGTTGATAAGGACACAGTGAAGAAGAAAAAACAGTCATGGTGCCACTTGTGTTTCAAGGGAGCGTACCCTCCCCCAAACTCGCCATGGGGTCTAACAACCTGTTCTCAAATTCGCCGACAAATTGTTAATACCCATATATCAATATCAATACTTTGCAGGTTGATATCAATACTTTGCAGGTTGCAATCTTTATTTTCAAAATATACTCCAATAACCTACTTCCTCCGGCATTCCACAACCTGTTCGTTATAAACAACACAATCCATTCTTATCTGACACGAAACTCTCAAAACTCTCATTTGATAATCCCAAAATTGCTAATGGCGCAAAAATCTATCCGGCACCATGGCCCTATCCTATGGAATAGTCTCCCAACTACAACTCAAACATATACTACGATAAATCATTTCAAGGCTGCCATGCATACAAGTCATAGGGGGTGTTTCACAAAGACTAAGATTGACTTTAAGTTGGACTTAACTATGGCAGGCCGTTCATGCCACTGTTTGCTGCTCTCACCAATATGATCTTTACAAGCTGTACATAATTTTTTTCCTTCAATAATGATTTATCAAAAAATGTAAATTCTGTCGATTTGTGTCCATGATTTTGTACGTCCCTTGAGCGACCAATTCCAGTAAATGGTGAGAGCAAACAGTGGCATGAACGGCCTGCCATAGTTAAGTCCAACTTAAAGTCGATCTTAGTCTTTGTGAAACACCCCCATAATTTACTAAGCGCTCCAAACACAAGCAGTCGCACACACATTTGCACGTGCACATACATAAATATAAGGTTTCACCAAAGAAATACACTTACATAATATACACATTTACACTCAACGAATTTCATTTTATGCCTTAAAAAAAATCCTTCATTATGTGGCTGTTATAATTAATTTATTTCTGATCTTATACACCGTTGCCCATAAATTTGGAATAATTTTCTTATCTCTTTTCATGGAATGATTGTGACGATATGATTTTTTTTTTATAGACAAGCTTTTATATCTTATCAGAACTTTACAGATCAATGTCTATAAAGTTCTGAGAACATGAAAATGTTATCTACCAAGAATAAATCATAACGTCACAATTATTTCATGAACAGAGGTACTACAAATTATTACAACTTTATGGGCGACAGGTTTGGTCGCTCATATAGGTTTCTTTCATGAGGCCGCCATCACGTTCAAGCTCTATCTTAAGATGATGGTCTCCTGCATTTTTTTCAATTTTGAAATGATTTGTCAACTTTTTTTGTTAAAGGTATGATTGTTTAATTGATTTATATTATGATATGATTGTATATGTATTTTAACTTTTGTTAATGATATATATGTAACTAGTTTGTATATTACTTTCTATTATGTTGAAAAATGCAGAAATAAAATCAAACAAACAAACAATACAGTTTTAAGAAGTAGAAAAACAGAAAGATCATCATAATCAAACAGGTTTGCCGACATGGATAAACATGATTTAAAAGAAAAGATGTGCATGTATTTGGGAACAACAATGGATGGATTTGCCGATAATGATTGTGATGGATGGGGTAGGGGTATACCGACCCCCCACTTCCCCTCCTAGGAGTACCCCTACTTCAATTCATTTGCCTCTCACCCTTGTACTTTAACCCAGATCTTTGCTTCAGACCATCTTTCCTCGTGAGGCAATCACCAGCTCGAAACCCAGGAAGTTCGACCCCCTAATGTCCGCTTATCAACCCAAACTTTGCCTAGACATGCTAAAAGGTCTTCTAAATTCTTCTTCTTCTACTGCTAATCTTCAAAGTGTTATGCAGCCTATCACGAAGATCTGTAGGAAGATTACCAGTTATGCATGCAGGCACACTAAACCGGATTCTATGCAAGAGGTGTAGCAGCGTATTGACATGCATGGGGTGTGACTCTTCTACACATGCAGGGGGCCTTCAGCATGTATAGTTAACGTTCTGTCCGAGGAACGGAGTGTTTGCCCCTGAACCCAAGTCTGCATCGAGAAAAGAGCGGAAGGGCGCCCAAACGACAATCATATTTGCGTCTTTGCGGGATTCGAACCAATGCGCATGACGAAAGTCATGAGAGTCAGACGATGATCCGATTGCGCCACACCACCTCCTTGGAATGAAAGTGTATCTTGAGAGAAACTACTGTAAGGTATTTCTGAAATGGTTGATCAAACGTTCTTTCGGCGACTTTGGATGCCCGGCGGTATACAATTTCAGAAATCCTAGACAAAAAAAATACTGTCGGGATATTTTTGCCCCTTCCCCTTCGGACTTCTGGTTCCGCACCTTGTAAGTCTTGAACATTCAGTGCAATGTCCGATTATCAACCCAATTTTGCCTAGACATGCTAAAAGGTCTTCTCAATTCTTCTTCTTCTACTGCTAATCTTCAAAGTGTTATGCAGCCTATCACGAAGATCTGTAGGAAGATTACCAGTTATGCATGCAGACACACTAAACCCGGATTCTATGCAAGAGGTGTAGCAGCGTATTGACGTGCATGGGGTGTGACTCTTCTACACAGGGGGCCTCAAGCATGTATAGTTAACGTTCTGTCCGAGGAACGGAGTGTTTGCCCCTGAACCCAAGCCTGCGTCGAGAAAAGAGGGGAGGGGCGCC
The DNA here is from genome assembly GCA_037976565.1 of Mesocentrotus franciscanus. Taxonomy (NCBI): domain Eukaryota; kingdom Metazoa; phylum Echinodermata; class Echinoidea; order Camarodonta; family Strongylocentrotidae; genus Mesocentrotus; species Mesocentrotus franciscanus. The sequence continues at coordinate 27,965,330 of CP137677.1, read as the reverse complement.
CAAACGATAGTCATATTTGGGTCTTTGCGGGATTCGAACCAACGCGTATGACGAAAGTCATGAGAGTCAGACGAAGATCCGATTGCGTCACACCGCCTCCTTGGAATGAAACTGCGTCTTGGAATGAAACTGTATCTTGAGAGAAACTACTGTGAGGCACTTCTAAAATGGTTGATCAAACATTCTTTAGGTGACTTGGGGTGGCCGGCGGTATACATTTCAGAAATCCTAGACAAACAAAAAAAAAACTGTCGGGAAACTTTTGCCCTTCCCTTCGGACTTCTGGTTCCATACCTGGTAAAGACAAGTCTTGATCATTCAAACAGTGCAAATTTGAATAGATTCTGACAATATCAGAGCATAATAAATCATTTCTGATTTCTGAATACCCCTTCCGCATTTGCCTTTGTTCTTTAAAATACGTTTACTTCGACTTATTTCAATCATTCCACTTATTTTATGTATGTGTTTTATTGTAAATGTAAATATTGTTTATATATAGTTTAAAGAATTTGTATTTGTAGAATAACGTTTATATAATAACTTATATTCCATTAACACCAACGAGACCGACACAAGACCGATAATAGACTGAGAAAAAAATGTCACATCACATCGAATGCGGGCGGTATGACTGAATTAATAACTTACTTATTTATTTTGGTTTACTTTGGTGTAGAGGCTTGAAGCTCCAGCTTAATATGTGCCCCTCTTTACTGCACTGGATTCGCGTTGGTATGGGTAGTACTTCAGCGGGTGGTGCTTCCAATGATTTCAAGTTCTGACTTGAACTTATTGATTCATGAGGCATTATTGGCAATTTCTGGACGGTTATTCCAATTATTTATGCTCCTCACTGAAAATGACATCTGCCTCATCTTAGATTTGCAGTGGGGCTTCCTTATTTTGAGCCTGTGTCCCCTTGTTCTGGATTCTTCGATGATTTCAAACATGTCATTCTTCTCTACTTCCGACCCTTTAAAGTCGAAATACAGCATTTAACATATAGTAATCCATTCCCGAAGTCATTTTGTTTTTATGATAACCTATCTGGCGTCTGCTAATTTTAGCCAGTGGAGCGCTTTTTCTGGGTGCCCGATGGACGGGAATAGAGCCAGAGGCTATATCTGAGATAATCTTCCACGGGTATTTTCGATCTAATCCATAGCGGCTATACCTTTACCCTTTACCTAACAGGGGACTAGTGGGGTGTGGTTGGGGTGCTAGATTTAGGATGTGGGTAGAGCTTATGATTAAGTCATACTAGAGCCTGAGGCTATATCTGAGATAATCTTCCACGGGTATTTTCGAGCTAATCCATAGCGGCTATACCTTTACCTAACAGGGGACTAGTGGGCAGTGGCGGATCCAGGGGGGGGCCCGGGCCCTCCCTAGAAAAATACATGTAAAAACACCCTTTTGGGAAAAAAGAAGATGGGCCCCCTCCCTGGCGCTCAAGGGGTGGTGGTGAAATTTTTTTCAATTTTGAAGGCAAAAAAAAATTGTGCTCACCACCCCCCACTGAGCGGAAAATCAGCCGGCACGAATTTCAAATTTTCAATTTTCGGAGGCAAGAAAAAAAAATTGTGCTCACTACCCCCTTCCCACTGAGCGGAAAATCGACCGGCACGATTTTCCGATTTTCAATTTTCGGAGACATAAAAAAAAAAAAATTGCTCACTACCCGGCACGGTATTCAAATTTTCGCACGAAGTGGGCCCCTTTTTCGGCCCCCTCCCTTGCCGCCGGCTGGATCCGCCCCTGCTAGTGGGGGTGTGGGTGGGGTGCTAGATTAAGGATGTGGGTAGAGCTTATGATTAAGTCATACTATATCTTGTGAGAGGCGAAGACATGAAAACTTGGAGCCTTATCATCTCATGTACTTATTAGTACTTACATTTTTGTTATTTCTCTTCACTCAGTTTGTACTTAACTATTTTTGTGAACTGTATTTTTGATACTATAACTTTGGTTATTGTCATCATATTTTGTTAACAGAATATTGAGAATGATCCTATATACATCTTATGATTTTAATCAAAATTGAATTTGAATAGGCGTACAAGGCGGGTGACGGGGTGAGGGCGCTGTAGCCCCACCCCACTCGCCTTCCCCGGCAGCGAGGTGGAAAATGTGTACATCTGTATCATATTATTGCAATGTTGCTATGTCAAAATTTTGCTCGCTTCCTTTGCTCTCTTACAAAAGTTCAAAAGGGAAGTTGGTATTTAGGCCCCTTCCTATTACTAAATCCGTTTCTGCTTCTTTCAAAACAATTCACATTATGATTAACATTCATTATTTTCATAGTTAAAGATATTCGACATTTTAAAGTGAAATGAAGTTATTTGACTGTGCATGAATGAATTCAGCAAAATAAAATACTTGAACCAAAAGGTTAATCAATTCATGAAGTCTGCTGTATGTCTCCAGCTCTTACTCATCATCCTTCCCTTCGTCTTCTTCCTTCCTCCTTCCCATCTTTATATTTTTCTTTTATGAAGCTTATTAGGGGCATGTAAGAGTGCTTGATCACGTGACCTCTCTCAAACCACCTGCCTTCGGTCTGCCTATGTCCACATCATCAAGGGATCGCCGCAGGAAATTACACTCCATTGTAGCGGGTCCAGCATTTTCTGGCCGGAGAGGGGGAGGGACAAACACACACACACACACATGCCCAAATAATGACATCGAATTTGAGATGCCCTCTTAACCCTCTCCCCCACCCCCAAAATGATAATGATAAATATCAATAAAAAAAATTAAAAATCACAATTTCAGTGTTGTTGTTGTTGTTGTTGTGGGGGGTAATCTAAAATTACTTTTGGGGCGCAAATATGGGGCACATATGTTGATACTTAATTGTATTCAAGGAACGTGTGATTGGATTTTGCCGGGGAAGGGGGTGACGCGCACGTCCCCTAACACTTCTATCCACAGGTCCCCAACATCCGATCTCGACCGTTTCCCCAGTCACGTGACCAACGTTCCGAACATGATCTCGTCACCTGCTTGTCTGTTTGAAGATGTTGTCAATGTGACACCGTTTCACACCCCCACTATAATAAAACACAACACCAGTGGCGTAGATAGGGTACACGGGGCGCAGGGGCCTCAATCGAATGGTGAAAGTGGAAAAAAAATAAAAGGAGTACGATCGCAAAGGCTTTCGAAAAGTCAACATAGGGCAATTGCAGTGGTACTGCCAATCTCCTACGTGTCTTGTAGTGTGCAAACATTACACTACAGTAACCTGTACATGATGTCTAATGGTTATACATGTTTTGTTTTTTTAAGTCTATCTTTACGATCACGTTAACAAAGAAAAAAAGAAAAAAGAAAGATAGAATGGGCGTGGGTAAGGAAACGTGAAAGGAAGACAATACTACTGCCCTCCTTCCACAACCTAACTTACTCTATTGCTTTCGAATTCATCAAACTTGTCTGGTGCCACTGCCCCCCCCCCCCTAACCTCCGTGATATTAGTGCCCACGCTACACCACTGCATGACAGTGCAACCCCTCCCCCACCCGAGCCCCGGCTCCCTACCATGGATTACCAAAAATATGTATTGCTGTACAACTACAGAATTGAAAGGAACTATTCAGTAACACACATACACACAAAAGGGGGTTCAAAAACGGAATTATATAAATTTTAGTTGTTTTGTTGTTGTTGTTTATTCTTATTGTTTCTTTTTGTTTTGCTTTGTTTGTTTGTTTTTATCTTAGCGCCCATATTATTATCCAATGTGCCTTTATTGTGAGAAAAGGACTTGTAGTCTTGATGTGTCACGGTACGGGTTCACATGTCCTTTCTATGGCAGTGATATTATTCCATTAGTTGGATGTTTTCTCTCTCTTTTTCCCCCCTTCTTTCTGAGGTGTAAATATGTCACGTAATGAGCTCAGCGAGTCTGCGATCACTCAAATTGTCAGCGGAGAGGAGCAACCAGATTCATCCCCCTCCATCTCATCATTCATTTTTTCATTTTCTATTTTTCTCTCTTTCTTTATTTTATATGACTTTCCATCCTTTCTCCCTTCTCTCTCTCTCTCTCTCTCTCTCTCTCTTTCTCTCTCTCTCTCTCTCTCTCCATCTTTCTCAACTCCCTGCTCATACTAGCTCCCTCTCTCTTCTCCCTGTGTGTGTGTGTTCCTGTGCACCCATTTAAACCGATGACATCGGTATAGAGAAAGACCTTCTAATCGATGACACACTCACGACCGATGACGGCATCGGTCGTAGAATTGGTTGAAAACAGTTTGAGCGCCCTCAACATACCCCCAAAAAATCTTTAGATCATGCGAAGTTGGTCATCAAATGCATGGTACACCATCTGAGCTTAACACACATCGTGTGTGTTGTGAAAAGGAACAGCGCTATCTCGTGATGAGCACTAAACAGTGGTAATCAGTCATATAGTACTAAAGTAAATTTACCGTCCAGCTAGCGCACGCGCGATAGTCGCTAAATTATGTGCAGCTGCGCGCTAGCGTATAGCTATAGCTAGCTATGGCCGGATCACCATCAGCTACACAGATCATCAAGCGATGCGCCAATTTCTCAATCCTAGGCTAAGGTTAGTGGATATTTTACTTGATTATTGATTATCATGCAACTAAATCAATTTGAGTTATGATATTTCATTGTGAGAACATCTAACTTTCAATTGCCTCCGATTTTGGGTTAGTACCACACTATACCACCAGAGACAGAGGCATGCAGAGCGACGATCACCTGATGCGGCCTGGCTTGTGCTTTGGTAACTTTCCAGCTAGGCCAGGAGCTCAGCTCCGCGCTCCGCCCCCCGCCTGACGGCGGCGTAGCTCATGAAGCTATGGAGCTAGGCATGTGGTAGCTCGTGCTACATCTGAAATTTAGATCTAGATTTGATCTGTAAACCTAGACCTAGGCTGTACAGACTAGAACTAGAGTATGTGCATGCTCCTGTGGGCGGCTGGCGGTCAATAAAATTCAACAATTTTTAGATCTAAAATAAGATCTTTGGACTTCGAGTTTGATGTGCAATCAAAAACAAAGACTCAAACTCAAAGGAGATCTGCTTTTGATACAATTGGTTGAGTCATCCACTTCTCTGTTTTGACAGTGTATTCCTGACATAGCAATTAACGGTCGTAACAAACTTTTGACACACTCCTGTTAACAACAGGAGTTTAATTGGTGCTTCGTAGTTGAAGACGGTGAAGCATGACCTTCGTAACTTAGGCTACTATTTATTGTGTATAATTTGTGGTCTTATTTACAATAATGGCAAAAAGAAAAAGATATTCATTTCATAGTTACATTTGACATCGAGGTTGCCCAGACATTCCTTCAACTGTTTTATTAGTTTGTTGCTGGGTTTACTAAAGGAATAACTTGCTCAGCAGATCGTTTGTATGAACAGATCAAAATGTTACATTTCTTTTTTGTTTAATGCCTAATTCTAGTGTTTGATGAGAAGTAGAAGAAGAAGAAGAGATGCAGTGACACTGGGTTTTATTTATCTTATCTCTGCACTTCAATACAAACAGAAATGACAACAGAGGCAGAATTAATACATAATTCTTTATAGACATGAAATAATGAAAAGTGATGCGGGTACATTTACTGAAGAAACACCCAGATGCAAGTTCTATGAAAATGTCGATGTCACAAGCACGTAGGGCCTATTGAAAAACTATATGTGACTTCATGTAATAAAAATTTGAAGTTCATGTTCACTATATACCTAGTTTTATGACCCCCTCCACCTTTTTGACAGAGTATGGCTTCAGGACAAACAAAGCGGCCTGCCCGTATTTCACCGCACAAAGTGGCAGAGCATTGGTGTAACTTGGGCAAAGATCAGAGTGGATTTACCAAGACATTTCTCAACGATGATATTGGTAAATTATAAAGAACAAATCCATACAATAATGAAAATGATAATAATAATAATAATATTAATAACAATGATAATAATAATAATAATATAAATAACTTAGAATTATAGTTACAATAATAATAATAATGATAATAATTTAATCAAAATAGTCATAGTAGTAATAGTGAATGTATTCATTTGCAAATCTAAATGACAACATTCACCGGGTAAGTGTCATCCGAGTATGAATGGCCTGGGGATAGATTTCAAATTTCATTGAACTGTACAAGCACCATATACCCTTGAAACATCTCATGTGCTACTAGGAGGAACTGGAATGGTTTGAATTAATTGTGTAAAGGGGAATCCCAGAGATCGTCCAGGATGCACACATTTCTTCTGGCTAATGGCACCAGAACAGACCAGGCAAATGATAATGACAACATGGTAATTTTGTGAAACATAGTACTATTGGAAGCTTGGTTTTGTGAAAATATAAGTACCGGTACATTGTATTTTAAATTGTAGTTTTCCTTCTCCATTTCTAGGATATGGACTTGTGATCACAAGGCCCTTTTTCAAGGAAGCTTCCTTCTTGAGTACCGTGGAGCTCTGACCATTGCTCCTGATGAAGATGAAGAGAATGTGGACTATGTTTTCCATTTTCTCAAAATAATACAAAGTATCGGTAAGTAATTTAAATTAGTATATTTCGTTGACTTTAGTATGTGCAGTGACAAAGTATTCTGCTTGTTACATGTGCATTTCTAGGATTTATCATTTTTGGATAGGTCCATTTTTAGTTGAGCAAATGAATATCATATATGTTAGCTACTCAGCTTAAACAAGAAGAACAACAATCCCCCAATCACCTTGAATATGAAGAAATTCATGAAATTAAATATTTACTTGTTTAATTACACTATACTTTATAGAATTTTCACTAGTTCATGGATAAATGTTTTTCGATCTTGCATACTGATCTCGAGTCATGTTGGTTTCCTAAAGTTACGTAGCACCTCTAGGTGTCAGTTATTTTGTACCACTAATACTCTTTAGTGCAGTGGTTTATCTATTGGGACAGATAAGGGAGTTTAGTTACTACCAGTACTGTTATAATTCATGTGCTTGATATTTTCACTCTTTCCAGTATTGATGCATCAGAGGAAGATTCATGCCTGGCAAGGTGGGTGAATGACGATCACATCCACCCAAACTGTGTAATTAAGAAAGTCACATTCAACCAATCAAGAGGTCCTAGCCTTCCACATCTGTGCTTATTTGCTTTAGAGGATCTTAGACCGGATGTTGAATTGAGATACGATTATGGCGTTGAAGATTTACCATGGCGACAGGTACATGAATATGTTTTTGTTTGTTTATTCTCATGTATAGATTTGTTAAAAGGTAAAGTAAAGTAAAGTAAACTTAAAATAGGTAAACCTGCTTATAAACTAACCTATCAAATGAAGAAAAAAAAAGTTGAGCATTCACACAAATTATTTTGTCTGCAAAGTGAAGTGTTTTGGTAAGCCTGATGTAAGTATTTGTAATGGGGCAAAACTTCAAACCACCACTAATTATAATGACTATCCAATGATCTTATATTTTGAACAATGAAGGAGGATGCTGCCAGACAGAGAGAACGTGAGATGGCAGAGCGCTTGGCGTATGTAGCAGAGAAGAGACGCTTGAGAGAGGAGGCTGAGTGGGAGGCTGAGTGGGAGGCCGAGAAACGAAAGAGGGAAGAACGAGTTAGACAAGAAGAGGAAGAACAGAGGAGGATGGAGGAAGAAGAAGAAAGGTCTAGGGATTCGGAAATTCAGGTAAGAACTTCCATTATTTAAATTGTGATTTTGCAATGAAGAAGAATAACGGATTAGGAAGTTAGAAAGATGGGTAAGAACTTTTTATTTAAAGGAAAATGAAACCTTCCTTCTTGTCTTTTCATATTAATTCTACTCTTCTTTGTTTAAATTATTATTTGTACTATCTGCTTCCGTTTTCTCCTTTAAGTGATATGTTATGTAAATTCCTTTAGAGGCCAACGTTCAACAAGGCTTCATGCTCTTTTTCGTTGACCCTTGATTCGACATACTGATTGTTTCTTTCCAATTTTGTAAATCTTAATGTTTACTTATATCTAATATTTTGATCTGATCATCTTCCTATGTATTTTTGTCTACATCCTCTTCATATAGAATCAGTTTGAAAAATACGAAGAAAAAAAATCATCTATTATTAAAGAAGAATAAAAAAAACATATTCCTGTTTCTTTGTTACAGTCACAGTCAGGCAGTTCATATATACCGGATAGTGAAGAAGAAAGTGAAGGAGAAAGTGAAGAAGAATTCTTCCCAAGAAGTTTGAGAAACAAGACTTCTAATAGGGTAAGAATATTCATTGCTTCTATGTATTATAATAACCAATAACCCTATTTATTATTCTTTTATTGGGCAAAAATCATTTCACATAACAAATATAACAAACATGAGTGAAGACAAAGTCGATAGAAAACATATAGATCGCAATAGCAGGTGAATAAATTAATCTTGTACAAAACATATTGAGAGTTGTCCACAAATTGATGTCTATATCTATGGTAGTGTCAAAAATGTCATATAGAAATATCATATAGCCATAACTTTCTTATTCCATTCAGATTTTTTGCTGACTTGTGTTATTCTATCTGAACTTTGATTTCAAAACTTCTTGACTTGAGGGTTTTGGTTTCCTTTTAATCTGTGCCCACAGCTCCATTCACCACTACCAATAGTTTCCTTAACACCACCCCTCCCACATCCCATTCCTTCAATTTCTTCTTCCTCTTCTTTCACATCTGCTCTTTCTCTTCCGTTCAACTACTCTCCCCATACTCCTCCCATTCCTGTTACTTTTCTTCGTCCACGTCTTCTCTTTCTCATTCTCTTTCCCTACATACTATCCCCTTTTCTTACTCTGATTATTCACTTACAGTTCTTTCAGGCGATTATCTCTTTGCTCCTCCTCCTTCTCCTGTCCTCTTTCCCCCTTCTCATTCTCCTGCCCCTTCTTCCACTCCTCCTCCTTCTCCTTCCTCTCCTTCTCCTCTTTCCTCTCCTCCTTCTTCCTCTCCTTCTCCTACTTCTCCGCCTCCATCTCCTCCTATTTCTACTCATGCTTTTCTTCTCCGACGCTCGTATTCTCTTCCTGCTTTTTACCGTAATGTTCTGTATTTTTTTCTTTCTTTATTACTTCTTCTTCTTCTTCTTTTCATTATCTTTATCATTCTTTTATATGTTCTTGAGTAGTTTTTTTCACAGCTCTTTTATTTATTTCCCCCTTTTAAATTCCCGTGGGGTGGTGGGGGTGGGGGTGGTTGAGAGAGGAACTGACCCCTAAATTGGTAAGTAGTTAACTTATTAGTTCCTAGATTTACTGTTATAATCACAACCCTCATGCTATGTCATGAACTTAGCATATATATGGACCATATGATTTACATTTTTAAATTGAAATGCAAATACTTGTAAGTACTTAATATATAAGGTTGATTATACTTGTCCATGATGGAAATTTAAAGAGAATATGGTACAGGGACTGGGGTGTAAATAGATAGAGAGAGAGACAACAATTGTCTTTTTCATTATTCAATTTTGTTTTACTGAGATATTAGTTTTGTTTAAAACTCTGAGGAAGAACAGATCCACTCTGCAGGTTGTGTTTTCTATATTTAATACAAACTAAATTACCATGACTGTGATGACTTTTCATGAAATTAAAGATTTATCTTGTGTGTTTGATACAAACCAAGTTACCATCACAGTGATGACTGTTCATTAAATTAAAAGATATCTTGTGTGTTTGATACAAACCAAGTTACCATCACAGTGATGACTGTTCATAAAATTAAAAGATATCTTGCGTGTTTAATACAAACCAAGTTACCATGACAGTGATGACTGTTCATAAAATTAAAAGATATCTTGCGTGTTTGATACAAACCAAGTTACCATGACAGTGATGACTGTTCATAAAATTAAAATATATCTTGTGTGTTTGATACAAACCAAGTTACCATCACAGTGATGACTGTTCATAAAATTAAAAGATATCTTGTGTGTTTGATACAAACCAAGTTACCATGACAGTGATGACTGTTCATAAAATTAAAAGATATCTTGTGTGTTTGATACAAACCAAGTTACCATCACAGTGATGACTGTTCATTAAATTAAAAGATATCTTGTGTGTTTGATACAAACCAAGTTACCATCACAGTGATGACTGTTCATAAAATTAAAAGATATCTTGTGTGTTTGATACAAACCAAGTTACCATCACAGTGATGACTGTTCATAAAATTAAAAGATATCTTGTGTGTTTGATACAAACCAAGTTACCATCACAGTGATGACTGTTCATAAAATTAAAAGATATCTTGTGTGTTTGATACAAACCAAGTTACCATGACAGTGATGACTGTTCATAAAATTAAAAGATATCTTGTGTGTTTGATACAAACCAAGTTACCATCACAGTGATGACTGTTCATTAAATTAAAAGATATCTTGTGTGTTTGATACAAACCAAGTTACCATGACAGTGATGACTGTTCATAAAATTAAAAGATATCTTGAGTGTTTAATACAAACCAAGTTACCATCACAGTGATGACTGTTCATAAATTTAAAAGGTATCTCGTGTGTTTGATACAAACCAAGTTACCATCACAGTGATGACTGTTCATAAAATTAAAAGATATCTTGTGTGTTTGATACAAACCAAGTTACCATCACAGTGATGACTGTTCATAAAATTAAAAGATATCTTGTGTGTTTGATACAAACCAAGTTACCATGACAGTGATGACTGTTCATAAAATTAAAAGATATCTTGTGTGTTTGATACAAACCAAGTTACCATGACAGTGATGACTGTTCATAAAATTAAAAGATATCTTGTGTGTTTGATACAAACCAAGTTACCATGACAGTGATGACTGTTCATTAAATTAAAAGATATCTTGTGTGTTTGATACAAACCAAGTTACCATCACAGTGATGACTGTTCATAAAATTAAAAGATATCTTGTGTGTTTGATACAAACCAAGTTACCATGACAGTGATGACTGTTCATAAAATTAAAAGATATCTTGTGTGTTTGATACAAACCAAGTTACCATGACAGTGATGACTGTTCATAAAATTAAAAGATATCTTGTGTGATACAAACCAAGTTACCATCACAGTGATGACTGTTCATTAAATTAAAAGATATCTTGTGTGTTTGATACAAACCAAGTTACCATGACAGTGATGACTGTTCATAAAATTAAAATATATCTTGTGTGTTTGATACAAACCAAGTTACCATCACAGTGATGACTGTTCATTAAATTAAAAGATATCTTGTGTGTTTGATACAAACCAAGTTACCGTCACAGTGATGACTGTTCATAAAATTAAAAGATTTGATACATACCAAACTACCATGAAATTGATGAATATAACTAAGTATATACATAGAGCAAACCCAAGAATAGTCTATACATGTAAAAGAGACGTAATGCTGTGGAGTGTCATTTGCCAAAAGTCAGAATTATATTAATTCAAAAAATACTATTTTTATAAACGTCCTTACCTATATGGCTCATTATCCCAAATCATCTGTAAATTAAAATATTTGGGTCAGGTGGTCTTTTGAAGTTGAAATGTCATATAGGTCAATAAATTGATATTTTGCTGCTTCTTCCTTGTTCCCAATCTAACTTTTCTTTTCTTTAAAAAAAAGAATGGTTTAAGCTATTGTAATTAAACTCGGAATGAAGTGAGATGTCATATAAAGCTTAATAAATGGAACTTGGGATCAGGTAGTCAACAGTCATATCAAATGAGAAAAAAATTGTCTCCAAAGCATATATACTGTGCCAGAGGCAAAATCATATAATATCAACTGTGTATAGTTGAATTTTCTTCCTTTTGTATTAAAACAAGTTTAGCAGTGTGAACAAGCATGTCAGTCATAATTCATGTGTGTTTCAATAACATTATGAGCAAACAAGATGTATGAACTTAAAGTCTTTAAAAAATGCATGTAATCATGACCATGATCTATAATCCTTTTTATTGTTTTACATGTACCTCTTGTTTCCTATTTATTTCATAGGACATGTATGATGACCAGCCGACCCACAGTTACATTCCCAAAACTAGTGATACTCCTGATAGTGCATGGACTCCAGCTCCATGCAATAGCCGACTGTCTTCACCCATTCTGTCCATTTCTTCAACAGAAAAAGAAACCCAAGAACCAGTTTCTTCATCAATTCCACTCGAGGAGGTACCAAATGATATCGTAGTCCAAGCGACAAACAACCGTGATGGAGGAAGGAAGTTTGATAAGCGATTTCCATGTGTTTATTGTCAGACACTACAAACACAAATTCAGAGACATTTAAGGAGTTCCATCCCAATGAGATTGAGGTGATGGAAATAATGAATGAGAAAGACAAAGACAAGAAAAGCAGATTAATGGAACTGATAAGGAATAGAGGTGTGCACATCCACAATTGCCAAGTTGTCAGAGAGAGCAAAGGGCTATTCATCGTGGGTTATAGACCATCGTATAAAGCCAGCTATGAGGACTATGGACCATGCAGCTACTGCCTTGGTTATTACGTAAGGACAGATTTATGGAAACATGGATGCCGGCACAAACCAGCAAACATGCCACAAGGAAAATCGCAACCAGCCACTACTGCAAAATTGATGATGCCTGGACCACGTTCTGCATCAGCAGGTTTACACAAGGTAACACAAACCATGAAAAATGATGTCATCAGCAGGGTAGCAAAGAGTGACCCTCTCATAACTGAAATGGCTGAGAGGCAGTTCTTGCGAGTTGGGCATGATTGCGATCAACATGCTGACATTCGCACTAAAATGCGAGAATCAGCTCGTTTGTTAATTGAACTACGACATGCAGAGAAGAAAAAAGATGCTAAAATGAAAGACTTCTTTGAACCCAAGATGTTCAGAAAAGTGGTAGCAGCGGTGCAAAAAGTGGCAGGGTTTGATGATTTGAAAAACAGCTATAAAGCCCCTTCACTCGCACTCAAACTGGGGCACGCCCTAAAGAAAATGGCTTGTGTGCTCCAGGAGAGGGTCTGAGACTGGAGACTCAAGCTTAGCTCAAATGCTAAAGAGTTCGGTAAAAGATGCACGACTGATTGGTCGGTCTTTGTCTCGAGCAATGCACTTAGAACTCTTCATCATGAGAAACGTAACAGAGTACAGCTCCTTCCTTTGTGTGAAGATGTTGTGAAACTGTCCACTTGCTTGAAAGAGACTGGGAAGAGGGCCCAGAAAACATTGGAAAGTGAAGACGTAGATGAGGGATCTGCTGCTGAAGCATGGATTACGCTCTCTGAGGTAACGCTTGCCAAGCTGGTGTTATTCAACAGACGGAGGACGGGAGAGGTGTCAAAGATGAGAGTGGATGACTGTAAGATGGTGAGGAATGTGCCAGACTCTACCATTGTGAAGTCCCTGACACCGCTTGAACAAAAACTATGTGCTAGCCTGTCAAGGGTAGAACTCATTGGAAAAAGAGGCAACATAGTTCCTATGATCCTCACCAGGGAATTGGAGAGCTGGTTGGAACTTGTGTTAGACAAACGACATGTGGCCCAGGTACATGCAGAAAACAAGTTTGTGTTTGCCAGGTCTTTCTACAACTCACTGGGCCACATCAGAGCTACTGACATCCTAAGGATTTACAGTGAGAAGTGTGGAGCACAACATCCAGCAACCCTTCGTGGAACAAAACTTAGGAAACAACTTGGAACCATTTGTCAGATTATCAACTTGAAGGATAACGAGCTTGACGTGGTTGCAAAGTTCCTAGGCCATGACATTCGTGTTCATCGACAATTCTATCGTCTCCCAAATGATGTCGTGGATGTAGCCAAGGTGTCCAAACTGCTTCTAGCAATGGAGAAAGGGAAATGACCTCACTCAAGGTGGAAATCTGGACAACATGACATTGACTGATGTTGGTAAGTAGAGAACATTACACAATTAATATTTAAAGCATGATGCTTCTTCTGTATTTTGGTGACTCCTTTATTGAGAGAGAAGGGGTAGAGCCCATGCTCATAGCTTTGAAATTTTTGAAGGAAGTAAACTGTATTACAGGCTAAAATCCTGAAATTGCAAAAAGTAAAACAAAATTATTAAGAAATGCCATTCTAGAGATAACTTAATTAAATTACATGAGCGTCTTATTCAATGTGCTAATAATAGTTTAGTTGCACGTTATGATATTGAATCAGTGGAAACAGTTCTCTCAGTTATATTGTTTTCTCAATTGTACATAATTTTTTAGCTCCTTGGATTTGAATGATTTATGTAATTAGACATTTTTACATGAAAAGAATCCCTGAGGGACATTGTATCATACATGTATCTATAACCCATTGCAAGAAATCTGTTATACATGTACTTCTAAGTAAAAAGTGAAAATCATTTTGAGCATGCCTTTTCATGATGCTACAGAAGGGAAGTTTTTGGAAGTGAAAATTGACAAAGGGATTACATTAGAAATAAAATGCAGGTTTGAAATGGTGGTCTCTGGGTTTACACTGTATTCTCACTGAGCTCACACTCACACACACGGGTGCTGATACTGCCTTCTCAGCCACGAACCCAGAAATGCCTCTCAAAAAGTCTAGCTTACAGTCTGTTTCCCATTATTCCCATTTTTCTTTAATCTCAATATAGCAATAGGACTGTGAAAAGATGAATGATGAACATCAAATCTCAATATCCTGGTTATCCTTTTTTCACAATGAAATTATTCATCTTAAAACCATTTGTCTTAAAAAAGAGAGCAACACAAAAACTAGCATGTTACTGTGTTTATAGTGACCAGAATAGATATTTTAGTTATCTTTGTTAGTTTAGTCTTCAGTTAATTTTAGTTAAGTGAATTTGTCATTAGATATTCGCGAATGCTGATTCTGATGAATGTTTTCCTTATGCAAAAACTTTGCCAGGAAGTAAACATGGATATTAATACACACTGTTCAAACATGTTTTGTATTAAGCCACAAAAAAACGGTATACACTTTCTTCTCTTTGTCTTCTTGTTATCACTGTCATTATTATTAATACATGATCTTATTTCTGTCGTTGTTATCTTCATGTTTGCAGTCACTTCAGAAAATGAGGTAGAAAGTGAAGCAGACTCAGATGAGGAAGATGCTGATGAATGTCTGCCATCTACCTCTGGTCAGCGTCCTGTTTCTCCGAAGGCAGCTTGCAGTATGAAGAGGAAAAGGGATGACTGGTCTGGTATAAAGAAAAGAGTAGAAATCGGCAATGAGATACCAGAGACCATGTCTTTCACGGAGCACAAGAAAGAATGTAAACGTCAGAAGAAACGCCAGAAACATACTCAGTGGAACAAACAAGAAAAAGATGCAGTCTACCGGCATTTCCACAGAGCAGTTCTGCAGAAGAAACTGCCGGGGAAGGAACAATTTGAAAGTTGTTTGCAGGATGAGCCTTGTCTGAAATGCAGATCATGGAGGAACTTGAAAGATTTTGTTAGAAACGCAATCAACAAGCAAAAGTGAGCTGAAGTTGATTGTTTTGCACGGATAATATTGCAATTATCGCTCCTCCTACTCAAGTTTACCTTTAAGATAGTCAATCCATATTGTTCAAATTCTACTCCCATGAAATATCAGTGGGAATGACCCTGATAATAACCCTAATAATAAGAAATAAATAAAAATAATAATAATAAAAATAAATTAATGACTAAATAAATAGGTTAATAAATGAATAAATAAAAAAATAAGTAAATAATTAAATGAATAAAAAGAAAAGGCGATTGTATGACCAGTTGAAAGCTTTCATGCACCCCTCAATATTTTTACTTGATCTGAACGTCTCATAAGTCTTTATGATTTGTTTTCAAAAATCTGAGTCACCATTTGAGATTTGAATTAAGCCATTCCTTTAAAGACAAAATTTGTGGAGCAAATGCCTTCATATTTGTAAACAATGATACCTGGTTGTTTCTATGAGACATGACTGTGTGTAGATGCTGTTCTTAAACAGGTATAACCTTGTAACAGCAGTTACTGTAAGTTCACAAATGATTAAAATTGCAGTTTGTAAATTTCATTCCATAAAAGTTTGTAGACTTTACACCCTTTCACACCTCACCATATTGCCATTTGCTATATTGCAATAGCAAATACAGTATGTCATTACAGTAGTCTGCTCGCATGTCTGTCCATCTGCCCATTGTCTTGATTTGTGTTATGTGAAATAGGCTTCAAAGTATGATGAGTCATATATGTATGTATAACTTATATAGAAGGTATTAGTATAGCCATTTGTAATGATCATTGAACTTTGAATTCAAACAGAAAGGCATATTCTTTTTTCCTCCAATCATGAGCTGCATTTGAAAAAATTGAATTCGATGTTGACAAAACCCGGATGTGTAAAGACTAATTAAATCAGTATTGGAAAGGTGGTTATATTTCCTGAAATTATGATGGTAGATAAAATTGCCAGGCTAGCTATCGGGTGTCAAGGGTTCTGACATTTATAGATGAACCAATTACAATAATCAAGTCTCTTGCCAATGCATTTTATGCAACTTGTCTTTACAGCTTACCAAAACATAGTATTCTGCCTAGCAATATTCAACATCTGAATGATTCTTAGTTGTAAATATGTGCTTTTCTCTCCCCTCCCCCACTGGGCTTACTTGGTTTGGTGAGTGACTCTGGAAAAAGGTTAAGACTGCCAGAACTTGGGGAAGAGTGTCATAAGTTATGGCAATTTTGTTTTATTATTTCGGTTTTACAGGGGTATAAGTCTGATATTCAGTTTTCCTTTTCATTGATTTCATTTAGCATTATGTAGATATATTTAAGCTGTACATGATGATTTAGTGTGTGATATTAGCTTGCCAACACATTCCCTGCTGCTTTCATATTTAAAGTATTCTACCATGCGCCAATATGTTATATTGTTGTTGAACATTGTTGTGTTACCGCTGTCTATCAGCGAGTGTGTTTAAGGCTTTTGGATTTTGGCCTGAAATAAAGCCCTGTTGCATTTTTACATACATCTGTCTTGAAGTCGCCTGGTGTTTGCCTCCTAAATGTTGATACAATCTTTTATCATCTCAAACAATGGACCATTCTTGAAAAACTAAGAGACGACCGAGACATGCATGGGCGGCAATCCAGGGGAGGAATTGGGGACAAGTCCATAGAATCCATAGAAAGTGGTGACATCAACGGTGTGTGTTCAGATAGAGACTATCCATAGAAAGTGGTGACATCAAGAGTGTGTGTTGAGATAGAGACCATCCACAGAAAGTGATGACATCTCCATGCAGTGTGTGTTGAGATAGAGACTATCCATAGAGAGTGGTGACATCTACATGCAGCATGTGCTGAGATAGAGACTATCCATAGATAGTGGTGTTTTCAACAGTGTGTGTTGAGATAGAGGCCATCCATATAAAGTGGTGACATCTGACTGCAGTGTGTTTTGAGATAGAGCCTATCC
Organism: Mesocentrotus franciscanus; assembly: GCA_037976565.1. Lineage (NCBI taxonomy): Eukaryota > Metazoa > Echinodermata > Echinoidea > Camarodonta > Strongylocentrotidae > Mesocentrotus > Mesocentrotus franciscanus. The sequence goes on along the minus strand of CP137677.1, from coordinate 27,947,875 downwards.
ATAGGAAGTGATGACATCTACATGCAGTGTGTGTTGAGATAGAGACTTTCCATAGAGAGTGGTGACATCAACAGTGTGTGTTGAGATAAAGACTATCCATAGAAAGTGGTGACATCTACATGCAGTGTGTGTTGAGATGGAGACTATCCATAGAAAGTGGTGACTCAACAGTGTGTTTTGTATTTAGGGACTATCCATAGAAAGTGGTGACACCAACAGTGTGTGTTGAGATAGAGACTATCCATAGAGAGTGGTGACATCAAAAGTGTGTGTTGAGATAGAGGCCATCCATATAAAGTGGTGACATCTGACTGCAGTGTGTTTTGAGATAGAGCCTATCCATAGGAAGTGATGACATCTACATGCAGTGTGTGTTGAGATAGAGACTTTCCATAGAGAGTGGTGACATCAACAGTGTGTGTTGAGATAAAGACTATCCATAGAAAGTGGTGACATCTACATGCAGTGTGTGTTGAGATGGAGACTATCCATAGAAAGTGGTGACTCAACAGTGTGTTTTGTATTTAGGGACTATCCATAGAAAGTGGTGACACCAACAGTGTGTGTTGAGATAGAGACTATCCATAGAGAGTGGTGACATCAAAAGTGTGTGTTGAGATAGAGGCCATCCATAGAAAGTGGTGACATCTGACTGCAGTGTGTTTTGAGATAGAGCCTATCCATAGGAAGTGATGACATCTACATGCAGTGTGTGTTGAGATAGAGACTTTCCATAGAGAGTGGTGACATCAACAGTGTGTGTTGAGATAAAGACTATCCATAGAAAGTGGTGACATCTACATGCAGTGTGTGTTGAGATGGAGACTATCCATAGAAAGTGGTGACTCAACAGTGTGTTTTGTATTTAGGGACTATCCATAGAAAGTGGTGACACCAACAGTGTGTGTTGAGATAGAGACTATCCATAGAGAGTGGTGACATCAAAAGTGTGTGTTGAGATAGAGACTATCCATAGAAAGTGGTGACATCAACAGTGTGTGTTGAGATAGAGACTATCCATAGAAAGTGGTGACACCAACAGTGTGTGTTGAGATAGAGACTATCCATAGAAAGTGGTGACATCAACAGTGTGTTTTGTATTTAGGGACTATCCATAGAAAGTGGTGACACCAACAGTGTGTGTTGAGATAGAGACTATCCATAGAAAGTGGTGACACCAACAGTGTGTGTTGAGATAGAGACTATCCATAGAAAGTGGTGACACCAACAGTGTGTGTTGAGATAGAGACTATCCATAGAAAGTGGTGACACCAACAGTGTGTGTTGAGATAGAGACTATCCATAGAAAGTGGTGACACCAACAGTGTGTGTTGAGATAGAGACTATCCATAGAAAGTGGTGACACCAACAGTGTGTGTTGAGATAGAGACTATCCATAGAAAGTGGTGACACCAACAGTGTGTGTTGAGATAGAGACTATCCATAGAAAGTGGTGACACCAACAGTGTGTGTTGAGATAGAGACTATCCATATAAAGTGGTGACATCAACAGTGTGTGTTGAGATAGAGACTATCCATAGAAAGTGGTGACGTCAACACACACGACAACGCACACGGTCACCAGATCGTATGCAGAAAACATAGATAAGAAAATTAAGTAAATTCGTGAAATTCAGTCATTAAATAAGATTGTCATTACATTTTAATCTTTAAAAATACTTTTCTTTTTTCAAAGTACGAAAATATGATTAATAAATCGTGTTATACCATGTCATCAATCGCATGGTTTCATCTCACGGGCATCGGTTTGAATGTCGGCACAGGTATGTGTGTGTGTGTGTGTGTGTGTCTCTCTCTCTCTCTCTCTCTCCCTCTTCCTCTCTCTCTTTGTCTAATGCTATCTTTATATCGGCTTCGGTCTTCTATATGTTTGTTTCTGTATGTTCTTCTACATCACGTTCAATTTTATCGACCCGACCTTATTCTTGTTCATTTTTCTTGATTTATTTCTTTTCTATGTTACCGTTTTTCTGCTGCTTTTTTTTCCCCCTTTTTTATTTCGTTGATTTGCATATTATCATATTATTGTTAATCCCCTAATTTTGTTTGATTTAGAAATGAAATCTGAAGAAGGCCAAGGTCCCGAAACCTTCCAATCCGAATTTGACCCGCTTCAACAGTCTTAATCATTTATTATCACACATACACATTAATGTTGCATACCCAGCGCCATACCATATTTATTTCCCGTCATCTTTCCTATCATTTATTCCATCTCTTCTCCCTGTCGTTTATGTCTACTGTCATCCTTTAGTTTTATTTTCTGTCTGCCAATCTCGATCTACCCTTGATTGAAAGTAGAGTGGAAAACAAAAGGGCAAATGTGCATCATGGGCGATGGTTTTGATTTGAAGGTCAAGGCCTTGAAACCTTCCAATCCGAATTTGACCCACCCGCTTCAACAGTATTATCATTTATTATCACACATACACATTAATGTTGCATGCCCCAGGGCCATACCACATTTATTTCCCATCACCTTTCGTCTCATTTGCTCCATCTCTTCTCCCTTCCGTTTATGTCTTCTCTCATCCTAATTCAGTGTGTATTTTCTGTCTGCCAATCTCGCTCTTGATGGAAAGTAGAGTGGAAAACGAAGGGCAAATGTGCATCATGAGCGATGACGTGATTTCAAGGTCATTGCTAGAGAAATTGAAATAACGATTTTCGTAGCTGATTGGGCTTGTGGATGAAAGTGGCCCCTAGGTGTATGGTATTTTTAGGGAGCATCACTTATCGGAGCCTAATAACAGCTGCGTTTCAATATATTTTCTTATTTTCTTCATACCTCTCTGTCTCCCACCCCCCCCCACCTCTCTCTCTCTCTCTCTCTCTCTCTCTTCACTTCTATTCCTGATTGTGCCTAACTCTCGAATTCTTTTCTCCCCCACTGTCTTCACTTAAGTGCCGATTATGCATTATGCAGTCGAAGGGACCCTCGAAAATTCAACCTAATGCAATTTCAATATCCTTGTCAATCAGAGATTGAAATGTGCGATCATCACAATTATGTATTACGTACGTATGATTTCTGTGGGATATACAATACGGTATTTGTATTTGTATTTATTAAGTAAAATTTCATTCACATGGTACATGAATATTTTGTTACACAAAACATAGGTATGATAACAATATGAACAATTGTATGAAAGATACAACCATGCAAACAATGTACATGTATAAGTAATTGTATAAGTATGCATTTATGATTTCATTTCAAATTCAAATTAATTTAAATTTCCAGAAGACGACCAAAAGTGATTCATGACGCTTTACCTGCTCGAGTACTACACAACATTTGGCATATCGAAATTGCCCTTGAAATTGAAATTGATTTTGATTTCATATTTAGTTGATTTCTCGAAAGACCTCGCGATCGTGTTAAACATGATATGAAATGTACCAAATAATGCCAATTTGTGACGAGTTATTGGACCATTGGTTGAGAACATGAAGAATCGTAAGTGAAAATATAGGGCTGGGGGGTTCACAAAGACTAAGATCGACTTTAAGTTGGACTTAAGTATAACAGGCCGTTCGTGCCATTGTTTGCTCTCACCATTATGATCTTTAGATAATATTTTTTCCTTCAACAATGAATTATCAAAAAATGTAAGTTTTGTAGATTTTTTACCATGATTTGTACGTCCCGTGAGAGACCAATGCCAGTAAATAATGATAGCAAACAATGGCATGAATGGCCTGTTATACTTAAGTCCAACTTAAAGTCGATCTTAGTCTTTGTGAAACACCCCCCTGGATTTGCAGGTCTCTTCAAAGTACAGTGTTGTGGTCTAGTTGATGTATCACCGGACTTTGGATCACAGGGTAATGATGTCGAGTTCCTACCTCTTCACTATTTCGTTGGGCGAGACATTAATCTACATTAGCCACTCTCGACCCAGGTGTATGAGTAAGTACGTACAATTTTTTCTTTAAATGCAGTTTGCGTTGATAACAGTTGTCAGAGCTAAAGCCAAGGTTGGGAAGCGCATATACGGGGACGTTAGCCATAATAATGATATTTGATAATATAATAATAATAATTTTGTTTACCAGGGAAGCCTTATCAGCATCAACGCTGTTCTTCCTTCTTAGCCATGTATTATAAAGCCTTTTGATTGATTATAAGGTTAATATTGAGCGTAAGTCTTTGGCTCGATCATCGTGTATTGATCAAACTTAAGATCAATCGTAACTCTATTACAAGATTAACGTTTGCACCTGGATGTAGACGGGGAAATGTTGATATTGTTTAAAATGATGTCTTGGCTAAGGACGTTGTGCCGGGCCGGGCTGGGATTCGAACCCTCAACCCTTGGATTGAGAGTCAATTGAATGAAACAATATACCACGACATCTACGCGCTATATTACAAGAAGGAAATAAGTTTTCAGAGAAAGTAAGTTCGTTAAATTGGCAACAATTTGAACGAAGGCAAGCAGGAGGAACCAATGACGGTCACGTAAGAGATTGATCGACTTCATCTGGGGCAATGGAAGATTAGCTGATGTAAACGCCCTTGCACCCCTTAAGGGATTCTGAGGAAGATAATGATTCATTGCATTTTCTTCTCTGTTTGAGAGCATTTTATTATATTTCATTGCAGAATGCGATTTTATTTAGATCACATCTATCATGTGCGTCTAGTGAACATTCAGGAGAAGGAAGACAAAATGGTTGTTTTCAATCAAAATTAGACACATGATCTATAAACTTTGTAGTTTCGGGGAGCCGTCATTGAGACACAAATCCGTCACTACGCATATTATATCGACAGTGGCATGGTTACGGGTGTACGGGGTCGTATGCCCCTTCCTAATACAATAGCGAAACAAGAGAAAAGTTATAAGACCTAGTTAAGAGAGAGAGAGAGAGAGAGAGAGAGAGAGAGAGAGAGAGAGAGAGAGAGAGAGAGAGAGAGAGAGAGAGAGAGAGAGAGAGAGAGAGAGAGAGAGATAGAAAGAGAGAAGGAACATGGAGATAAGATAATACGTGACGTCCCCTTCTTTATGTTCTGCACCCCCTCATTGACGGTTTTCTTAATTATCATTATTTTCATCCACCGACAACTTCTTCTGGACAAGTAACTTCCTTATAATATACCCTAGCCAATAATCGAGACAACTGCCTCCTAGGACAACTATCCCAGGATAAGTATCCCAAGACAACTACCCTCTAGGACAACTTGCTCAGGGCAAATATCCCCAAGACAACTACTACCCCAGGACAAATATCCCGAAAGAAACTACCTCAGGATAACCATCCCAGACAAATTTTCCACGCAACTACCCCATACAACTAACCCCAAGATAACTACTCCCAGGACAAATAGGCCTACCCTCGAATATTTGCTAAGAACAATTCTCCTGCAAAAGTATCCCTGGATAAAGATCCCTAACATAATTGCCCTAGTTACCGTTTTCTGAGGACAATCGGGGGCATTTTCTTCTTTGTAGAAGGGCACTAATCCCTTTGCCCCCGTGCCCACCCCCATAGCTATACCACTGCATCTACATACATAGCAGTAAGGCCAACAGCGAACACGATGTTTGAATATTATGTCGGTGATGCTAGAATGAGGCCCCGGTAGGATTAGCAAACACTGATTCGTGTCTACGCCTGAAGTCTGGGCACGACTTTCAAACAAACCGTGCAAGAATATCCGGTGATGCACAGCGGTCTATAAAATAACGGATACGAACATGGGGATTTTGGGGATGATACGGGATATTTCGTGTTTATTCGTGTAAATGCCACAGGCCACAAGATCTTCTTAGATAATAAATAATCATTATTTATAGATCTATTTGAGTGACAGAAAAAAAACAGACTGCTAAAAATTGTCGATCGATTCCACGAATTGCACACTTTAAATAGCATTCAAGATAGACCACTAAGATTGGAGGGTCCAGGGGTTGGTGGGAGCGGATGCCGGCGGCCAAAGTCCATGTACATGTATGCTCCGCCCCGGCCTCTGTGCCACTCCTCCTGTCTAATGAGGATTTCGCCTCCTGGCTACCCATTTCTGGATTCGCCACTGTCTACCCCCAACAATCACACACACGCACAAACTTAAATTTCATACTAATAATTTCATATAACTACTGAAAATTCAGACAGGGCCAATATTGCAGCCCTTTGTTGTTGTTCCTTGCTGAATGTCATGATTGTGCTCATTCGCAAAAGCTAGAAACACCAGACTACATGACCAAATTGTGTCTTTATGCCTATAATCTAATAGAGTAAATTTATGGACGAAATCACATTTAGGTGGTCTATTAAAATGGATAAACAACGCAACAGCAGAAAAGTTTATAGAGAATGAAAATTTGATATTTGGGAAAGAGATGCTATTGCAGCACCTGCCGAAACAGTACCCGTACGTCTATGTTACTCACTCGGAACAATAAGTATTGCGGTACACCATGAAAACAACTGCAAGCAAAGCCAAAAATAATTGCAGTGGATAACGTTTGGCAAGAACACGGAAAAAAACACCAAAGAATGCATTTCAGTGGAGAGTTTTCAAAGAACACGTAAGACTAAACCCCGACTTGGCGAAGTATAGACAGGAATTTTAAATTCTTGCGTTTCGAAGATCACGCAATATAAATTCGGCTAGTCCTTGACAAATGGCTCGGATGGCATGATGGGAATATAGGATAACATGTGACCGTGATGGAGCATGTTTATTTATATATACTCCCTCTCCGGTAAGATTTTGATGACCGTCAAACAAGTCCGGCTTATATCCTGCGAGACAATTTTGGTGAAGGGTCTGATTAGTAATCCCCTGAACAGGGGGAAGAATATTATTGTCTTTTTTTAATTCTACGTCTGTCTGCCTATTTGTCTATCTCTGTCCCTCTCTCTGTCTCTCTCTCTCTCTCTTTCCTTCTCCTCTCTCAATCAATCAATCAATCAATCAATCAATCCATCCCTCTCTCTCTCTCTCTATCTCTCTTTCACTCCCTTCCTCCCCTCTCTACCAAGTTAGTTAATTCAACGGCACTTTCATTTGAAAAAAACATGCACATTTTAAAACAATATATACGGATAGATGTGACATAAAGAGAAAACAAACAATGGCAAATATGTTACTAGACATAAAAGTATCGGGAAATCAACGAAAATTGATGCTGCTCCCTCCCCTCTCTCTCTCTGTCTCTCTCCCTCTCTTTATTCCTTTCACTCAATTTTGTATACCTCCTTATATCTCTATTTTACTCCGAGTGTTTCTTTTTCATATTCTCTTGGGTGTGAAAGCCGTAGATATCGGATAATAATTGACGACCAATGAACACACTCCAAACTGTCGGGTTTTGGATAGCGGTTCATTAAAATGGCTTTTCATTCTACCCTGTATGTTGTGACACAGGATCAAATGCAATGGTAGGGACATGTCCCTGGTGTGAATTCGAGTGGATACGATGGATAGAGGTCACATGTAGTGGCTTTTAATTCTGTTGATACAATCGTACTTGATTCTCCTTAAGGAAAACGAAAGAAATAGAGAGTAAGAGAGGAAGACAGAGATAGAGATAAAGAAAGGGGGAATGAGAGAAAGGAGAAGGGAGGAGGAGAGAGAGAGAGAGAGAGAGGAGGGAGTGAGAGAGATGGGGAGGGCGAAGGGAAGAGGGAGGGAAACGGATTGGAGTAAGTGGTGGGGTGTAAAATAACTCAACAAGGGTCGTTATCTAATGATCTAAAGAAGATGTGGACATCATATTCATTTTGTGGTCTGTCGTAAAAAAAATCGTAACTAACTTGTTCTGTTTTTCTTTCGTTTTTTTCTTTGTGTCCGTCTCCCTCGCCCTCACTGCCTCCTTCACTTTCTACCCCTCCCCACCCCTCTCTCTCTCTCCCCATCTCTTTCTCTTTCTCTCTTCCTATCTCTTTCTCTATCTCTTTCTCTCTTCATTTCTCTTTCAGCTCTCTTTTTATGAGTCTGTCAGTTGCTACTGTACCTTGCTTGTATCTCGTCCGATCAGTCCGTCTTCTTCTCTATTGTACATGTTTTTTTCGCATTGTTTATACCACAGTGACGTAGCCGAAGAAATGGCAATGAACTATTGCTTGGAGACCTAGAATATCTACGGAGATCACCACTTCTCTTTACCCCAATTCCACCTCAGCCCACCTACAGAGGGCGTCGCCAGAAGGGGGTGGAGTAGGATTGTCACCCCCTTCGAAAATGAAATTTCCGACACCAAAAGCCCTCAATGAGCCTTGGGGGGATCGTAAGTTTTAAACCATTATCGGCAAATCAGAACACCGTTTAGAATCTTGTTCTTTTTTTGTTTGGGGACTTTTTCGGTACATTTCGGTGGCGTTTCCAGATATTAATATAGAAGGGGGTAACAATCCTCCCTTGATGGGGATTCCATGGGCGACTCTGCATCTGTATACTCCAGTTGATTTGATTTTTTTTTCGGGGGACTTTATGAAAATGTGGGGGCTTTCACGAGCTCTACTCTCCGCTGGACATGCTACTCAGCTTCTTGGCTAATTGAGTCGATCCCCCGTACTCAAAATGCCCTAGCTACGCCCCTTATACCATACGACCCATTCACAGGCTCTCCGATTCACACTTGTACCTCCATGGAGAGCCAGTCTCAATTACGGCAAAACTTGCTTTACAGAGAGCTACGGAAAAGCTGAATAAATAGAACTTAGAGCGCTGGAATTTCCCTTTAAAACCTTCGAAACCAACACAACAGGAGATAATCCATACCTTCATAGCTTCTTTTTGTCCTTTTCTTTTAACTGAATGACACTGGAAGAGAAAGGGCCTGATATATAACAAATTCTTGATCAAACGACTGTGTGTGTCACAAACATTCCCACGTGTATCGTGATAACACCTCTGAAAACAAATTTATTGCATACATACATAGTTATTTTAGACACATTTAATTCTTGGGATCGGTATTAACCACTGTAGAATGGGCTGAAATTTCAATTATTTAATTGAATTTGAAAACTATTCTCCGGGAAATATATTATAAATGAATACTTTGCATTTAATATATTTGTATATGCAAATACCAATAAATTGAAATATACGATAACTGTTACAAAATATCAACTACATGTATATCTGAGGCGGTGAGGCCTATGAAAAAATAACTTTGCTTGTTTTCTTCATTGTTTTCTGTACATTCTTTTTATTTCCTTTCCATACGCCGAATTTTAATTCATTTCCGAATGAAATCTGTAAGATTTGATTTCCTTAACACATATCACAAACTTTTCAGGATACACACGTACAATTATAAATTAGTTCTCGTCATAATGATCAATGCATGATAATATCATCTATTCCAAATTTTCTAACATTCCAGAAACAAGGTCGTGCGCTACGCACCGTCTTAATCAATCGTTCCCTACAACACGGGGAGGAGCACGAGGAGGAACATCCACCGTTATCCAACATTTGTCACTTCCAGCTCTTTCACGACCCCATGATATTTCCCCCCGTTGCTGTGTAAATACCTTCAAGCTGTCTAAATAGGGATCCCAGCAAGATCGAGTGTCGATTTAGTCACTAAATCGGCCACGCATGACAGTGCCCATCACAGATATGGGATAATTGCGCCAATTTTGACGAACGAAATTGGCCAGCTTGTTTTCGGGTTCTAATTGCCGGTCATCGCCTGTTTGGACAGACAGCTCGGACGCGAAAGGGGAGACATGTTAGCTCGAAAGGAAACTCTTGTTACAGGATGCAATCCATATTGTCCATCCGTCATATCTTGTTTCCTATTTTTGATTTTCATCGGAAAAGCTGGCCTGATCAGATTTAATTTAGCTGAGAGTATGATTTCATGTAGTCATGACAGTGGCGTATCCCGCATAGATTATAGAGGGGGTCGCTTCCGCCCCTTTACCCGTTTAAAGACAATATAAGTCATTATGTTACAGGTTGTACATAGGTCTACGGCACACGCAACGGGCCAGATAGAGTCTGGCTCCGTACATGTGGGGGCTGAACAAAGTGTAGTTCTGCTGAGTTGTGTACAACACTAATATGCGTTTATGTAGCACCTACTCAGATTCGTCTGCCGTTGTATGTGTTTTTATGAATGAAGTTTATATGCACAAATCTGAAAGGGACTTTTACCTGCATTGTATAAACTTTATTTATTTGTAGATTCTTCTAATTTATCTAGTTTAAAATGCACGGATATTCTATCTATAATTCATACGTACGATCATTTTAACAATATGTTGTTGTAATTATGAAAAATAATCTCACCATTTTATAATCTCACCATACAATCAACCATTTTATGTATCAAAATGTTCAAGTCTAATGTAAAATTTGATCAAATGTCAAATTAATAAACTTGAATTTCAATGTGAAACTTGATTAAGACTCTCTTGTCTATTTTATCTCCATGTCTTTTTAATGAAGACGAAACTTCGAGCTCCCAATAACCTCGCTATTTTCTTTATATTTTCTGTATTCGTTCCAGTTGGCAGTCCTGTCGCTTTTCGTGTCAATATTTTTCTTACGTTATAATTATTGCCATATATGTTTTTCCAATCTTGTACTTGCTGTTGCCTATTTCTTGCCTCCATGAATAATATTGAAACAGGTGAGAAAAAATACATTATTATTTATTTAATCGTCTCCTGTATTATTATTACCCTTGCAATACTCCGACTGATTTAATAAGCTCTCGTGGGCTAGAATCAGTGCTACAATTAATGTTATATATACAGTGACTGTTCTTCCCAATTCAACGAATTTAGCTGATAAAATTGATTGAAAAGCTCTGATTCGAGCAATCGGCCACAAGAAGCAAATCGCAAGGGAAATCGAGAAGCGTATCTTACAAAGATATGGAATGAATTTTCTAGATTACCGTGTTAGTGAATGATTCTTGGACCCAATAAAGACCACTATGGCACTGCAAACAAAAATACGAAAATGAAATTATATTTTAAGGGCACGTGAGGTTTAAATTGTATACGCCTTTGCATTTGCAGGGGGAGAGAGAGAGAGAGAGAGAGAGAAATGGGTAAAATTAGAGTGAAGGGAAAACAGTGATACAGGGCAGACAGATGATTGATGATTGTTTTACCTGACTGCTAAAAAAAAGCATTGTACGCTTGTAACTAAGCAACCAGGGGACCGACGGCTTTAAGTCCTCTCTGAGGGACTTGGTAGTGAGGATAAATGCCTTACCAAAGGGCATGAGCGCATCGACTTGGTTTCAAACCTGGGTCGTCCCAGCTACGAGACCACTGCTCTACCACTGAGATTGTGATCGTGATATAGAGAAAGTGATAGAGATGGAGAGAGAGAGAGAGAGAGAGAGAGAGAGAGAGAGAGAGAGAGGAGATCGAACATAAAAAATGGAGAAAGGGAGAGATAGGGAGGGAGCTAGGAGGGAGGGAGAGAAAGAGAGGGATGGAGAAAGAGAGAAGAAAGGAGAAAGGGGAGAGTCAGACAGACTGAGCGAGAGAGACAGAGACAGGCAGAGCGAGAAAGACAGAGAGGCAAAGATAGAGACAGACAGACAGAGGGACAGACAGACAGAGAGAGAGAGAGAGAGAGATGACCGATGAAATGAAATACAGACGGATCCCCGGCGGAGCCGAGACCACTGGCCGGAAAGACGAAAAGGAAAGTGAATGAAATTTAAGGCCAAATTTCTCTTCTTCTTTTGTCTTCATTCTTTTCTTTTTAATGCATGGCCATTTATGCCTTACGCTCAATTTGCTAACCGAAAGCAGTCAGAAAAAGCTGTGGCGGCGTAGATCTCACAAATGACATGCAGGCCTATCCATTTTCCTGAAGTAATACATAAAATTGTCATTTTATTCTCTATTTTTGGAAAAATAATATTACAGTTTCCATTGAAAATATGATATTCATATCAAAGACGTCATAAATTATTCATTTTGATTGAAATTTATAAAATTGATGGTGACAGAAAAACGGCAAATTATTCACGAGCACTAAATAATTTGTTAACTTCTGCAGTAAATTTATGTTTGCCTAATAAAATGCGGAGCCAAGAAATTATAAAGAAAGAAAAAATGAAGGAGCAAATTTAGAGTTCATTATTATGTTTTCCGGTTCAGCTAATCAAAGACATTTAAATCATGCCCAGCTATAGAGTAAATAGATGAAGATTATGGAATAAAATCTTTTAGGGAGAAAGTGGATGTCCAACAATAATTAATTGAATTAACATCTAGCCAGTCAACCTATCTCTCCTCGTCCTAGTTTTGAGAGAATGATGTTTGTGGAGACGCAGAAAATTTATCACCTTTGGTATGCAAGATACGTAACCGAAAAGAAGATCGACTACAAAAAGGTAGACGCAGATTCTCAAGAGCCTTAAATATAAAGTTGAGTTCTGGTCATGCGACTGCATTGTGAAAGAAACGGTGTGGAATCGATCAGAAAAAGTTGATCATGTAGCACAAAAGTATTGGTGTGTATTGCAAGGTTTTGGAATCATCAAAATGATAAGAAATTTGGCCCAGTCTTGGTAAAAGTAACAAGCACTGTACACAGAAAGATGTATATGGGACAACACAACCAAGTGGCATAAAAATGTGGTCCACATTTTTAAGCTGTTACATGTCACACTTAGAGTATGAAGGCATTTGAAGAGCCATGCTTTCCAGGGAACATTTTTTCTCTGATGTTCTTCCACACTTGCATAATAATGAAAACGCTCATAAAATATTTTTCACCTCTCCCCAGAACTCAACCTTCTCTTTAAGACCCAGTTCCTTAGAACAATAGTTACACTTATAGTTACAATTATAGAGATTTCTACAGGTGCCCCCTTTTCCTGCTACTCATTTTCACAGTTTGTTTAAATTTACTTAACATAATGCTCATGATTTGTATATTTTGAACTGTCTGTACTATATCACATGTATATATTTGTTCGTTTTTAATGGAAATAAAGTCTTTTGAATTGAAATTTGAATTGAAATAGTTGTGATAACAGATAGTCCATAGAGAAGTGATGATAAACTTGATGGAGTGAGAAAGAAGTAGACAAAAGGAATCAACAATGAGGGAAGAAGAAATAGGATAGCGAACTGTGGAGGAGTAATCAACGAAATAGATGCAGATGACAAAAACTGAAAAGAATAGATATTTCAATGTTTTGATGGAGTATCATATGTATTGCGATTGAGTAAAATGTTTTGCATCACGAACCCCCCCCCCCTCCAATAAGGGATGATAATTGGTACTTTATAGTAGTTTTTTCTTGTATAGTAGAAATGCAATTCAAGACAGATAATATACAATAGAAAGATATACATAATTATACAAATAAAAAAATATATAGAACTCATAAGAAATTGTAATTGTGAAAGAAATAGAGGAACCAAGAATCTCGAAGTGTTTAATAATATGTAGAACAAGCAGCATCTGCATGGACTACACACCCCAAGCATGACATCTCGAGCGCCGAAGGTGCCATAACTTCTTACTCCAAATCTGTCCTAGAAATGACTTCTGACATTTTATGAAATATTAATCCAGACTTCGGTCTATACGTAGGTTGCTAAGCCCTCGTTGCCCAATTTTCGTTCAAATATAACCCCGCATGGGGCTACTAAAGAAAGGGATAAATGGGTCAACAAGTAATGGTATACTAAGAAGGAGATTAAGTTGCAAAACCAGTCTCGTCGAATTCTTAACACCTCCCCGACTGCTTTTTAAGACGCTATACGCAAACATGTCAAGCGTTGATATTTAAAAGAATGATTTCGCGACACTGATGCTCAGTGCTTATCAATTTTTATTAATTAAAAAAATGGCTCGTTTTCGTTTTCGAGTTTCACAAAGAAAGTTAGTTTTCTCTATAACATCGTTCTAGTCGTCGCATCGGTTTATTGAAATTGAAAAATAACGGGCCATGATATTGGTTTTTTTTAATTTCAAACTCAACATAATACGGGGCATTATCATGATTGTGTTGAGTTATTTGAATAATGCCCCCATTATGCTATTGGGTGACAATAATATTCATTATATTGTCAAGATTGTCACAATATTTATTTCTTTAAAAGGTTTTTAAAAAGATGTTTTATCTCAATACAAAAATCATTACCTCTGGAATTCAGGAGAAAAAGTTTTTAGGATCTTGCACATTTTAAACCTGCTCAATGTTTAGTGTTAATAACGTTCGCTCAACCCTCTTTCCTGCCCCCATGTTTCCAATAGTATCTACTCCCTGTTGCTCTGCAGTTGTTACAGTTGCAATTAGGCCTCGCTAGACCGTTATAAAATATTTGGGTTGCATTAGGAGACCTGTGTCAGGCGCAGCATTAAATATCACTCAGATGATAACATTATAGGCTCATAATCCATTTGTCATAATATTTCCCGCTGGCAAATTCCATTGAAACTCCTCCTCTTATTTTTTTGAACGACTGAAGGGCCTGCCCATATCGCCGAATGGAAATCAATATCTGATAAAACTATCTAGATGAAGTCGAAATCGACCCCCTTCAGTTTTTGTCGAAAGGTGTTGGTTATGCCACCAATCTGAGAAAATTGGTGACGGCGGTTAATTGGTATAACTCGATGAGCTGGGACTTGCAGCACATAATCAAATACCGCATCCACGCAGATTTCATGAGCCCGATATAATTTTAGTATTTAAATCCATAGTTATTATTATCAGTGACATGAGACCAGCATGAATGCCCACAATAATTATGCCATATCTGTCACGATGGCGCCACAAATTCATATTTTATTATGTTTATGTTTTCCATCTTGTGTCGAATTCAATTCGTACATGAATGCCCCACAATTATAACGTATTTGTCACGATGGCGCCAAAAGTGTCAATTTCGACAGACGTGGCGCATTACAAAATAATGTTCACTCTGATGACGATGATGATGATGATGATGACGATGATGATGATAATTATGATCCTAATAATGATAATAATCATTATAATAATAATGATATTTAAAAAATAATAATAATAATAATAATTATACCGTATATGTAACGATGGCGCCAGGAGTGTCAATTTCGACAGACATGGCGCATTACAAATGTTCGGTACGATGATGATGATGATAATGATGATAATAATAATGATAATAACAACAAAAAAAAATAATAGTAATGATAATAATAATGATTGCAATAACAAAAACAATAATAAAAACAATAATAACAATTATAATGCAGTTATATATTAGTAGCTATAATAACAAATAAATAATGATAATGATAATAATAATAATAATAATAATAATAATAATAATAATAATGGTGATAATAATAACAACAACAAAAATAATAATAATAATGATAATGATGAAAATAATAATAATGCTAATAATAATAATAATAATAATAGGCCTAATAATAATAATAATGATCAATCATTTACTCCTAATAAACTGTTTTCGTCACAATGCAATCGCATGGCCATGCAGTATTCACCCCCATCTGTAATTTAAACTAATTTAGGCGTACTTGTATTACGACCGTGTCACCTATACTAGTGTTGTCAGTATCTGTTACATTTCAACCAACCCAACAAGTGATTATATTTCTCAATTAAGTTCGTCCTTCAGACTCAAATCCCCGTGCCACTGACATTGTTCATAACCACACGCTGGCCTACAGATAGATTCCGATGGGTATAATCTACTTGCGGGGCGCCCCAACTGTCCCGTTAATTCCTCTTCCAAAGACCGATGACCCGCGGCGCCATATAGCTACCAGCATAGTTTCTAGAAAGAGATAGGTACGTCACCGGAAGTTACTTCTGATTGGGCAGTCATTTCATGATGCGCCAAATAGTTCCCTCTCATAGAGATCGTACGTGGGAGGAACTACTTGGAGCAACATGATTTAACCTATGACCCCGCTCGCGTAGATGCGCGATGTCACAACTATCCCATTTCAACATGTTCAATTCGCTATGGCTACCAGCAATACACCGCATTCGCAAGTATCAATCTGTGTGTGGTCGCAGGATTGATATGGCAGCCGCCTGTTGCCGAGTTTCAACATGTTGATCTTAGTAAAGGTTTTGCAATTAATGTTATCATTGCAAAACAAACGTCTACTTGTCGTTGTGTCCTTACTGCATCTTCCACAATGAAATGAAAACCTTCTTCGATTAGATCGGCCTAAGATCGTTACAATATGCTTGAGAGGCCATCGATGAAACCATGGATTTATCGTATAATAATATAGCAATTTGTACTAACCTGATATTTGAAATTGGTGTGGTGTAGGCCCAAGAGCTATCAAACAACTAACATAAAAGTGAGATTATTGCCAGTAGACCTATTTTGCAACAATTAAAAAAACAAAATAACAAAAGTAATCAAACAATTAAAATCAAATGTACAACGATATTTAATAAAAGAGCACGTTATTAAAAAAAAGAGTAAGGCCTGTTCGTTCCTTTTCTTTGCAAACAAATTTTTCTCAAGTTGCACCCCCCACTTTTGAAAACGTCCCGCCGCCCTTGCCCACTCACATGCTAAAACAACAACACGAACAGAATTAGCACTGGCAACATGACAAACTTAATGACTGTTTTAATGCTTGCATCGGGATACTGCAAGTTAGTCACTTCAACTTTAATTTGGCCGTCGGAAGAAAAAAAAGGAAAACAAATGTTGTCCGAACTAAATAAAATCACGGTACTCTAACAATAAACGAAGAAACTAAATGCGGACCGAAAAGAGGGTGAGAGCCCCTTGCAACGAAATCTGGCCAGAATCGAACCGTAAACGTTGACCCTTTCTCTTTCGATCTCTTCATCCACGATAATGACACTCGCTTTATTGACTTCAAGGGGCGAAAGAAAAGGAAGAAATCTAATGAAAGTATATCCTTTGGGGGTTCCCTACAAGACAAATAATCATCGAGGCGTAATATTCTAGATGTCTGCCCAAGAACTACGTTCTCTTTTTTATGTACTACGAGCCACAGATGTAATTTAATTGGGGGTGAAAGAAAAACATTGGAGGAGGCAAATAAACGGGCCAATTAGGAGGCGTGTTGCGGTATTTCTTTTGGGTCAATCAGTCTTATTTTCGAGGAGCATTATGAAAAAGAGAGAGAGAGAGAGAGAGAGAGAGAGAGAGAGAGAGAGAGTGATAGAGAGAGAGAGAGAAAGAGAGAAAGAGAGAGAGAGAGTGTGTGTGTGAAATTCAGAAATAGGTAATAAACATATCGGAGGTACGCTTATAGTCTGGAGCTGCCATCGAAGTATAAATGATTGAAACGGGAAGACAAGGAATTTTGATTTATTACTAGAAGCAGAGAGAGAGAGAGAGAGAGAGAGATAGAGAGAGATGGATGGATGGACGAGCTAATAAAAGGAGATGGGTAGAAAAGGAAAGGAGATAACGGCTGAACGAATTAGGGCTCACCTCTCTATGTTGATAATTTAAAAAAAATGGACTGAAGTGATTTCTTTTTAATTTTTCGTAGTCTTTATGATTAGAAAAAGAAAGAGGTGAAGTAAGACACATGGAGAAAGAGAGAGAAGAGAGAGAGAGAGAGAGAAGAAGAGAGAGAGAGAGCGAGAAAAGAGATAGAAAGAGAGAGAGAGAAGAGAGAGTGAAGACAGAAAGAGAGAAATATATATAGAGAGAGAGAGAGAAGAGAGAGTGAAGAGAGAGAGAGAGAGAGAGAAGAGTGAGAGTGAGAGTGAAGAGAGAGTGAGAGAGAGAAAAGAGAGGGGGAGGGCGAGATAGAAGGTCGAGGGAAAGATGGAGAAGAAAATGAAAGAGAATGACTATACATGCACATGTGTATGTTATTATCTTTATCTAACAAAGATGTAAACTCTTTTTCGTTTGAAATTTGACATGAGATTTTATAAACATGTAGATGTGAGGAACTTTTATGTCAGGATGTGTGGATATTTGTGCGCGCCTGTGTTCGTGAAATGACTAGATAGATACATTTATATAATATATATATATACATACGTATAGACTTAGAAAGATAGACAGATAGAAACATGTTTCCACGTAATGGCAGTACTCGACAGTATAGAGATCACCCTTGAAATGCATTATATGCCAACTTTATAATTAGAAATTTAGCATAAAATACATTTCAAGTGTGATGCCTATAATTATATATATATATATATATATATATATATATATATATATATATATATATATATATATATATATATATATATATATATAAATAGACAAATATATAGATACATAGATAGACAGATAGACGAATAAATATAAAGAGCTAGATAAAACCAGGCCCTGATAGAGAAAGAGAGAAAAGAGAATTAAAAAAACCAGTAGAGATAAGAAGAACATCGACAATAACAACAAAACGAAGAGGAAGAAGAAGAAGAAGAAGAAGAAGAAGGAGAAGAAGAAGAAGAAGAAGAAAGAAAGAAAGAAAGAAAGAGAAAGAGAGAGAGAGAGAGAGAGAGAGAGAGAGAGATGATGTATGATGTATTGGCCTATTAAGTCTGATCAAGTATTAAGCTTGGTTTAATACTGATTGTTTCCCGGCTCGCTGTGGTTTCCGCTATGTCATCTGCTTTGTATTCCACACTCGTCTAACCCGACCCACTTCTTTCTGCTCAAACACGAATCACTTCCTTTACCTTTTATTACAATAATATAAGCTTGAGTTCTGGTAATGATAGAAAATAAATTCTCACAGAATCCAACAAAAGTTACACTGAATGTTCAAGATTAAAATAAATGACATGTGCCAAACGATTTTGGTAGAAAAAGTATAGGGGTTGAGTAATGAACATAGAAAGATAAGGAAATCAAGGTAAGTAGGCCCGACACCATGTGCTTAACACAGGTCCCTATGTGCAAATGATAGTTGTGGTTTTTATTGCAGATGGTTTCCAGCAAGTTTTAGTGAGGTTGTTTTTATTTTACTGGTTCAAACAATCAATCTACTGCAGGATAAACAATCCAGAATGAATTATAGCCATGCTCTCTCGACATATGATGCCCATACCACTGATACCAGAGGTCAAGATTAGCTTTAATATACATGTGCTTCCAACGCGAAAGCGACATTTCAGATAACTTTAGAATAGGTACATCAATCTTATGACAACTCTCACATTACACAATTGACGAAAACCAATCAACCAGTACTGTATCTATTAGTACATGTAATACATAAATCCAGTTTTCTAAAAATACTGAAGGGGTCACGATTCTTTTGGGGGCATGGAGTAGCTTCGCACAATATTTTGGGGACGTGCACTTCTTTTGGAGTCTGTATTCTTTAACTGCATGTGACCCTCCCCTTCTCCATTGTAAAAATGGAATAATGCCTCTGCACCATCCTGTGAGTTGATGGTCAATGGCGGATCCGGGGGGGGGGGTGGGTAGGAGGCACCGGGGGCATACCCCCCGGGAAAACCCCAATCTGATAATACATGTATTATAATCGTGTTGAGTACACATTAAGTGCATAAAGAAAATATGCCTATAATAATATTGTACCTCGAGAGAATATTTTGACGGAAAGGCACCTGGAAAAGATTTCTATTTTTATCCTAATCTTTTTTTTCCTTCAAATTTTATTCCTTTATTCATCTATTTGCATACTTGCTTAATTGATTGCTTGTGCTTTGTGTTTGACAGGAAATCTGTGACTGAGTGAAAAGGCATTCGTAAAATGCAATCACTTTTCTTTTTGTTAGAGAACTTTCGCTCTACTGCTCGGCTGTAGTGCGCAACCCCTGCCCCTCCCCTCTGGACCGACAGTTCTGGAACCGCCATTGATCATCTTACTGGTCTCACGCATGGAACAAATTAGCCGCCATTTCTCCATGGCTCCAACGCAACGCGGGTGTCGTCTGCAAAACCACAAATGATTTTTTTTTCTTCCTCTTTCGCTTAGAAGACGAACAATTTATATTGTATATATACAGTATCATATTGTTCCGACAATATTATAACTTTCACTTTATCTGATCGATTTGTTATTAATCACCAAGCAGAACCTGGAATAGGAAACATTTTTCCTAAAGAAAATAAACAAGCAAACAAACAAACAATCAATTAAACAAAGCAAACAAACGAATTTTCTCTCCTGTCTGTATAATGTTAAACCTTTCAGTTCATTTTGTTTTCCTCATCCCTCTCTCTCTCTCTCTCTCTCTCTCTCTCTCTCTCTCTCTCTCTGTTTGTCTGTCTGTCAACCCTGACCCTCTTTCTCTTTTTCCCTCCTCTCGTTTCCCCCTTTGGATCCATCTATGTCAATATTTTCTTATCTGCCCCCTCTCACTAACCTTTTCTTAAATTTCACTCTTAGTTTATATTCATCGGTCCATCTCTATCTACAGTCTCTCTCACCCCACTCCCCCCTCTCTCTCTCTCTCTCTCTCTCTCTCTCTCTCTCTCAACCTCTCCCTCCCCGCTCATCTCTTCCTTCCAGCTGTTTTATTAAATACAATTAAATTCAAAGAGTTTACACGGTATCACATGAGATTAAAAAAGTACATCAGTAATTTTCTGATTTCATAAATAAATTGAGAAATCGTCACTACACATCCCGCGCGCTCTCTCTCTCTCTCTCTCTCTATTTGTCTGTCTGTCTCCCCTGACCCTCTTTCTCTTTTTCCCCCTCTCGTTTCCCCCTTTGGATCCAACTATGTCAATATTTTCTTTATCTGCCCCCTCTCACTAACCTTCTCTTAAATTTCACTCTTTATTTATATATTTATATCTCTATTTATATTCATCGGTCCATCTCTATGTACAGTCTCTCTCACCCCACTCCCCTCCCTCCTCCCTCTCTCTCTCTCTCTCTCTTTCTCTCCCTCTCTCTCTCTGTCTCTCTCTCTCTCTCCCTCCCCCGCTCATCTCTTCCTTCCAGCTATTTTAATACATACAATTAAACCGTTTTTGCTCCCCATTTCCTCCAGCTCATAACCCTTCTCGATTTCCATGATTTCTCTTTCCCCCATAATATCTTTCTTTTCTCTGCATTGAGTTCGGCAATCATCAATGTATGTATCCAGGACAAATGGAAGAAAGAATGGGAGGGGAGAAAAGAGAAAGAAAAAAAGGAGTAAGAAGAAGAAAAGTAAGTCTGGCGTCTATTGTTTGAATTGGAACTGTCCCCGGCGGTGTTTGAATATGATTTCATGCTGAGTATCTTATGTTTCATACACCTAACCAACCGCATCAAAACTGTCACACCGCCCACGGTTCTGTCTATACGTGTGTGCTGTAAGATTGGCTACAAATAGGAAGAGAGAAGAGAGAGAGAGAAAGAAAAAAGATAAATCAGGGGCTGTATTCCATGAAATTCTAACGCTGGAGGAAACGATGTTGCAAATGACTGGTGCCAATATTCAACCCCGTTGTATGACTACTTTTAAACGTTTCCATGTGGACATAATACGGTTATGTCTACTCGTGAAAACACAGCGTTAACACAAACGCTGGCGTCAGTCATCCGCCTGGGTTGGATTCGAACCCACGATCTTTTCGACAGGCGAACGCTATACCGACTAAACCAATTCGCCTCATGATCCTTATTTGTTTTGTTTTTGTTTGTTTGCTTTAAATGGCCTTCATTAAGGGAGTGAGGGAGGGGGGGGGGGCGTTTGCCAACTTCACATTATGATGGATGCGCCGCTACTGTAGATTACTGTATTTCAGTGTAATGCGCAATATGTTATTTAGACTAACACACGTATATTACTTGCGGAACCGTTTATTATTTTGCTTGTTCTTTCTAAATAACCTTTGTGTGTTAATCTTCTGCAGTTCCATGTTTTCTTCATTTTGCCTTTATTAACTTTCACCTTCCGACAACCTCAGAGTCTTGGTCGATAGGAAGGGCCTCTACGAAAGTGATACAAATCTTCAGATTCTGACCACATACACACAGTGTCAGTCCGGTTCGGTATAATATATCCTAAATACAAACCAAGTCATATACATGTATATATATTAACATCATTGTATGCACAGCACGGCCTTTTTCGTCCGCTGGATCAAATAATCTTTTCGGGTACATCGATTTTTTCCCCGGTCGTCCCCAAACAAGCAGCATGAGGAATCATCTTTCAAAATTGTACCTAAACAAGCAAACAAACAAATAAACAGATGAACAAATGGAGCAAAAACAAACACAACATTTCGAAAAATAGTTGGTAGTTCTAGGGAATGGTAAACTGTCCAGTGGTGCGAACTTCTTCTTTGAAAGCCTACCTCTTTCAAGTTGCATGCATATGATTCTCTTTCTCTGAACATACCTTTCTGTCTGTCTCTCTCTCTCTCTCTGTCTGTCTCTCTCTCTCTCTCTCTCTCTCTCTTATGTTGTTGCTATATCTTGTCCACCATGTTCCCATGAACATCAGAAAAATTGTGACTCTCTTTGAAAAGTGACGACCTAGAAAAAGAGGCCATCAGGCAAACAACAAAAACAGATTTTTTTGTGGGGGTCCTCTAAAAACTAATTAAAAAATATATATTTTTCGCATCTTATGTGAGAAACCATCGGAATATGGGAATCATTTCGAAAATATATGAGACACATGTTTTAACCCTCAAAAAAAAAAAATCTTGACCAAAAAAAAAAAAAAATCTTGACCAAAAAAAAATCGGCAGTGTGGACTATACCAATGGGCCTTCATCATCCTAGAAACGATCATGAGATATATTGATCGGATATGTCCATCGGAGCGCTCAATCGATCCGTGTTATCGTCTCTCGCGACATGATTATTAATATCTGCCCGTATTCGATTCAGGTAAGAGAGCTCGGTCCATATATCTCGTTGACTCGGGTCTATTTCGGGCTTATGTCTGCAAGGCGAACGCCCCGGACGTGTGGGTCGAGTGTATGGAATCGAATATGTGACACATGCAGGAACTTATCGTGCGTAGATCGTGAGGGAAATGGCGACATGTGTTTTGAGACAAGAGCGATGAATCGGATGTTTTGAAGAATTTAGACTAGCAATTATTCAACGTTTCATTTCTTTACGTGCTTTACAAAAAAAAAAACCGAAGAGAGGCTCAAAGAGTTCTACAAAATGTTCAAATTGTGGTTGCGCGCAATCCATATCATCGTATGGAATGCATCATGCGATGATTATGTATTTATAATGCTAGATTAGTTCAAGACGTGATTGACTACCACAATTTAACGGCTAAAGATGGGGCAATTATTTGTACAGATTTTAGAAAAGCTTTCGACTCGTTGGAATGGATATACATTGACAAGTGTTTGCAGTTATATGGTTTTAGACAATCCTTTCGGCAATGGATTAAATTGTTATATTCAAATCCAAGCTTATCAGTTACAGTAAATTGATGGTTTACTGGCAATATTAAACCATCTAGAGGGATAAGGCAAGGTTGTCCCCTGTCTGCCCTACTTTTTATTCTGAGTGTCGAAGTTTTAAGTAATAGAATAAGACAGAATATAAATATTAAAGGTATTACTATCGGAACACACAATACAGATATTAAGGCCGCTCAACTGGCCGATGATATGACAATTTTTGTACAAGACGTTAAATCTGGAAGGAATGCAATAAATGTGATTGAAAACTTTGAAAGGGTATCGGGAATACATTTAAATACGAATAAAACTAAAGCTATATCGTTGGGTAAAACTTCTCCCTCAGAGACAATAAAGAACATTAGTTGGTGTGATACTTTTGTTAAATCTCTGGGTATATATTTTAGTAAGAATAAATCTTTGAGTAAGAATATGAATTGGTCTCAAGAAAGATTCATTAAAATACAACAGCTTTTAAATTCTTGGAAACGGAGGAATTTGACATTTAACGGAAAAGTAGTTATTTTAAAAAGTCTTGTGATTTCAAAATTGATTTATACAGCTCAAGTATTATCGTGCCCTATGGAATGGATAAAAGCGTATGAAAAGTTATTTTATATTTTCTTATGGGGTAATAGAGCGAAAGTGAAAAAGGAAAACATGATAAATACTCTTAAAAATGGAGGCATGAATATGGTCGACATGTGTACACATTATTTATGTCATTAAGAATAAAATGGTTGTTTAGCTTCCTGAGTTTGAAAGAACTCCAGGAAAAAAAGGAAATGGGCTATTTTTTTCGAGTATTGGATTGAAAAAATGGGAGGGATTAATATCATTATGAATTGTAAATGTTTACCCAAATATGTGAATTCTTATAGAGGAAAATACCTGATTTCTATTGTGATTTACTTTATACGTGGTTTACAGTAAAGCAAGTAAATTATGTAAAAATGTACAACCAACCTATGGAAGTGTTACGAAAGAAATGATTTGGTTAAATTGTGATATCAAATTTAAAGGAAAAGCATTGTTGTATAAAAATTGGATAAAATCAGGTATATTATTTTTAGGGGATATAGTGATAGGAAATAGATTCTTGACAGTCAAAGAATTGAAAGATAAACTGATTTACTATGATGGTAGATGGTTGAGTGAATATGCCAAAATACGAACCGCTATACAACAAAGATGGAGGCAAATTATAAAATATGGCAGACAAGTTTATGATTTTAAAGATTACAAACGGAAATCAATTATACATGTATATTCTAATTTGAATTTGAATAATTTTGAATTATCAATACACTGTATTACTGTGAAACAAATATATACAGAACTCGTAAAATTAATTCAAAAACCATCTAGAGCGGTAGATTTCTGGAACAAAACTTTACAAACAAATTTTTCTATTAAGTGGGATTCTCTGTGGTTACTTAAATTGAAATATGTTCGTGACAATTACTTGATACAATTCAACTTTAAATTTATGTATAATATTTTACCAGCACCTGCTAATTTATTCAAATGGAAAATCAAAGAAAACGATTTGTGTTATTACTGTAACAGACCTGGTACCATAATACATGTATTTTTTGAATGCGAAAAGATTTATTCATTTTGGAACTTTATTGAAACGTTATTATGTAACTCCTTGTACAGAAATTTTGAATTCTCGCCCATTTGTGTTGTATATGGTTTTCATGACGCAAAGGAAAATGTTACAGATATTAATTTACTACTTCATTATGCTTTATTTGCAATTTATAAAGCGAGTGTTGTAAATAAATGTAATATAAATGTAGCAACGAAAATAATAAGCAAATATTTGTTGTCTATATTAAAATATAGACTAGAAGTTGAGGAAAATAAAACTATTAAGACGACAGATTTGAATACCACTAAGTGGATGAAGATAATTCATGATTGACAGGAAATTTGATTTTTGATCTCTTTTAAACGTGTGATTAAGTCCTTGTTATCAATATTTATGTATGATATTATCCATGATTTTGTATCTGAATAAAGATTTATTTCAACAAAAAAAAAAAATCATGCGATGATTATTGAAACCACATAAAATGAATAAAAGCAAAATGCACGATTCCCCCCCCCCCCTATTTGATCTAGCACAAACATTCTAATGTGGATACAATGCTGCATTTTCCCGCTAGGTTTGATTTTGATTTGATTTGATTCATTTATTTATTCACGGTAAAAGCCCAGTTCAGCTGTTCGGTTGTTTTACAATGGGGCCGTGCATATACAATAAAAATACAAAGTAATCATAAGAACAAAACTATATATCATATAAAGAATAACGAAATAGTAGAATTACTGATGACACACCGTGTAGAGATAACTTATATGAAATTCGTATGCATGTATACATCAATAAAGTTGTTTATAAGTTGGCTTTAAAAAAAAACATATTGTAAAGAAATACTTAAATTTATTTTAATTTAAAAAATAGGATAAAAATTAAATACGGGCTTACTATTAAAGTATTGAAAATATTTATTAATACGATAAGATAGCATTGTCAAGTTGTATTTAGGGAAAACAACAATAATGCAATTATATTTAAACTTATATACAAGGGAAGTAAAAATTATTAAAATATTGTTAAAAATATATACATGTATATACAAATTAGTGTAACTCTCCATCCCACTATCACTTTCTGTAATAAAAATAAAAATGTGTGGAGGGGGGCATCTAATGTTATTCAGCAAATTGTCTCGGCTTTGACGTATAGAATCCCAAATAATCAAATGCTCTTTAAAATTGTAGAGCACGTTCATATGATTTGATTAAACCAAAATGTTATCATTTCAATTCTATTGATTGTGGAGTGAACACACAGAATAGTTTTATAGCAATATACAATGTCCGATTTTCTCCATCTATGTTTGCTTTTATCAGACTATACATTGTGATTCTTTGCCAATTTAGATTTGAAAATACCAGTACTAGAAGACTTCTGAATATCTTCAGTAAGTGAGTTCCATACCTGCGCACCTATGTCCGTTTACCTGACTCAGTCTTCGGACGAGTTACATCAACACACAGATTACTCTGTCGCGTGTTATAAACATGTGTTCGGTGTGTAAATTTTTCTCTAATGTAAGGAGGCACTTGACTTGTCATAGCTTTATACATCATTACTGCAGTGTCATTTTCTATTTTCTTGGTGAGATGGTCCCATTTTAGTAGTTCAAGGTTTTCCCTTGCTGATGAAAACCAGGAGGTGTTGTTGATTTAGGCGAGCACCTAGGTTTTGAATTCTTTGGAGGGTGTCTAACAGCGTTTTCCCACAGTTTGCCCATATAACATCACAATGTTTCACTTCTTGACATCAGCCGCGTCGCTGAATTTGAATCTCCACCCCAATAAGTAGTAGTTGAAAATGGCTTACTTCGAATCATCGGGTCATCGCGTCCGGTCGGGTAGTTGCGTTACACGACCTTTCGTGAAACGAAGCGGAAATATGATGTTAAGATGACCTTTCGTAGATTTGCCGGTTTTCACAAAGAGTCGGGTAAATTGGACTAGACCATTTGTAGACAATAAAGGTTTACTTCACAAACATCACCCTCGACATTTCGTGAGTATTAAAAGGGGAACGTTTTCACAAAAGGTCGGGTAACGCGATCACCCGACCCGACGAGATGACCAGTTGATTCGAAGTACGCCGTAGAGAAGAGGTTTGTTCTTCATTTCTTGTAAAGATAAAATTCTAGATTTGTATAATAGTGTTCGTCTCACCAAATACGAACTCTCTCTCTCTCTCTCTATCTCATGTCCATTCTTATGCTTACTGTGATCAAGAGAAACGCTCATCATCACCTGGGGCTGGGTGATGATGCCAATCATAATCACTGCTGCATTGTGGGGAAATCTCCGGACCAGTATACAGAATACAAGACATAGAGGACCCAAAGAATGTAATATTATGGTCCCGCTTTAAAGGTCACTATTCTTCTGCCTCTTCTGACAGAGGCGTCGTGGTCGAGTGGATACGTCGCCGGACTGTCGATCACAAGGTCCGCGGTTCGAGTCCCACCGC
The DNA here is from genome assembly GCA_037976565.1 of Mesocentrotus franciscanus. NCBI lineage: Eukaryota > Metazoa > Echinodermata > Echinoidea > Camarodonta > Strongylocentrotidae > Mesocentrotus > Mesocentrotus franciscanus. The sequence continues at coordinate 27,920,487 of CP137677.1, read as the reverse complement.
GGCACTAATGTCCTTTGGCAAGACATTGATCTACATTTGCCACACTCAACCCAGGTGATGTAAATGGGTACCTGGCAGGAATTAATGCCTTGAAATGCTGGAGCGCTGTATAAACGGCAGCTAGGCTAAAGCCGGGGTAATAATAAATGCGCCTCGGAATAGAATTATCTAGATAGACGGCGCTATAGAAATGTCTATTATTATTATTATTATTCTGACAAGGGAGAGACATAAATGAACGTCTGTACACCGTTTTTGCCATGCAATGTAAGAATGCGTTCTCATGTTGAATCTTATTTCGGACAGCGCCATGGACAGCGCAAATTCGGAATAGATCGAATCTCGGAATATTTTTTAGCGTGAAAACACAGCCTCTAAAACGATCTATTACCACTTGGAGATTGCATCCATTAACCGCACGCTATGATACTCCAAATCCAGTTCACCAAATCAATAATTCTCTGGTCGCTGTTCAATCTTGTTGCGTTCACCAGGAAATTATCATTGATACCTCATTGAGAGATGCAACAGGATTTTCCCTTTTTAAAGCCTCGATATCGTGTATGAATTGCGTAAACAGCGAGAGATATAGAGAGAACGAGAGAGAGAGAGATGGGACAGATGGGTAGAGGAAAACGAAAAGGAAGAGATAGAAAGGGGAGATAGGGGTGGGATATATATATATATATATAATAGAGAGAGAGAGAGAAAGAAAGAAGTAGGAAATGGAGGTAGAGGGGAAGGGGAAGGGGAGGGAGAGAGAGGGAGAGACAGACAGACAGATAGAAGGTGATCATGCAAATTACTTTCTTACTAATCGAACGATATACCAAGAATAGAATAGTGGCGTTCCTGTAATTTAGTTGATAAATCGGTCTTATACATCATGCATTCAATTATTTTCTGGTTTTCAGGAGAGTAAACCTAAATTTAATCAGTACATTCAGGACATTCAACCGAGAAACAAACCAAAGTAGACATAGGGATTTTCTTTTTGTTCCTTTTTTCGGACGTTCGTGTAACGTGTTGAAGCAGACTTTATTGGGGTGTCGGATCCCGTATTCTGTAAAAAGGTTTTTTTTTAATTCATCACATTTTGATGTGTAAATTAATCGTGAAAATTTGCAAGTGTGTATTTTGGATCTAGAATTTGAAATAGAGGCACAAGAAGGCATTAAGGGGGCATGTCTTATCTTGTGTGAACTTAAGGTATGCTGAAATGGATTTTGAAGGGAGTACCGGTCTAATGTGCCCCTTGTAATCCACCGCTAAGTACAATCATAATTGTAAGTAAAAGCTAGGACATCATAATACTATTTTTCTGAAAAAAGACGATCAGACTATAGTCCAGCCAGTCACAATAACCATATCAAAGCACTGGAAATGGGAGTTAGGGTCCCCTACATCTTATGTCATTTTCTTTTCGAAAGGGCTACAAATTGATTTTGCCTGCAGACAATGTTTTTCATGAATATTACTGTGCATTCATGGTGGCTTACCACACTAAGATATATCAAATAGATTAAAGCGTCCGACCTTACTTAATAATATTAAAGATTTAAAAAAAAAATTTGTTTGTGCGATTATAATTCAATATATGAGGTGTTTTTAATGGTTAAAATGTCTCTCCAAAGGCACATTTGACAAAAACCACGCATCCATTACATGAATCATAAATTATCCCCTTCTGAATAATTTATTTCCGGACACATTTTTTAAAATCGTACATAAATACATCCTTTCTCTCATTCTTAAAAAATGCAAGTCGTATAAATATTCAAAAAAAGTAATTTAACCGTTATCTTGAATGTTGCTAGCCTCGTTTGGAATTGTGAGAAAGGCAACAAAGCGCAAATTTCTGACAGAAAGATCATATTTCAAGCCTTTTTGGAAATTTTCTAAGTTTTAGTTTTGGGTTTATGGAACTTTTCATCAAACCTGCACGTCGGAAAATATAGTTTGGCAATCTCAACAGTCTGGTGACGCCTGCGATCATAACATATTTGTGTATTAAATCTGTCAAGTACTACTGGTAGAATATATCAATTTATGATACATTCTTAAAGAAACAACGTGATATTTAAAAAGACTGGAAGATTTGATCAGGTTGAATTCTTTAAAAAAATACCAAACCAAATGATGTCAACTGCTTTCAACTCATGTTTACTGACACTGTGAAAAAAACACACATCATGAATGAATAACGATAATAATAATAATAATAATAATAATAATAATAATAATATTAATGATAATAATAATGATGATAATAATAATAATAATACAAATTATAATAACAATAATGATGATACTAAATATAACAAAAATAACAAGAGTAATAATAATATATATATAAATATATATATATATATAAATATATATATATATATATATATATATGATATATATGGCGCCCATGCCTGTCATACATGACACTCCTGGTGTAAAACCGGTATAGAATACATCAACATCATGATACTATTTACACAACTGGTAAAAAATCGAGGCTTTATTACTTCATATTATACATTTATTACCCAATTAATTTCGTATCACATCGTACTGTCATAGCATCGTTTCTTTGCAGACGACACCGCTCACTTCTGATTTTGTGTACTCAGATATGGCGGGAAATGAGCGACCCCTCCGTATTCTCTACGGGATACCCCATTCTATTTTTAGTGTTCACCCACACTCACCCTTTCTGTTTAGATTTCCAAGTGAATTATGGCAGAACAACTGCTCCTATACTGAATTACGAGGCATATTTTCAAATCAAATATTAGAACGAATGGTGGTTTAGAAAATTACCGTTCGTAACGTAGAGCAGATTTTGATCCCAGGGCTCGATGAAAAGGAGATAATTGAATCGAAACCTCTTTGATAGTGTGGAAATAATGAAAGAATAATTTAATTTATTTCGTTTTAAATTGGCAGACCGACCTCTATTACGGTGAATATATTGCTTGATGTGTTTTTTTTTTAAACCACGTAATAGGCTAGATGATTGAAATTAGATGAGAGAAGCTAACACACACAACCTATATAATTATCAGGATATATTTTATTATATCGTCAAATACTTTGCTCTGTGTACAGTGCGTCAGTGTATCATATGCACGAGTTTCTTCACCTTCAGCGTCATATCCAGAAGTCGACTTTGCTGAGTAGATTTTTTTTTAAATTCAATTTAGCAATTAAATTTTTGGGTTTGCGAGTTATAACCACTTCTTAGGCTTCTGTTAAGAAATATATTATGAAGGGGTGTACTACTACTAGCGAAAACAGTATAAATGGGGGAATGTCTGACATTTTAGCACCACCTGCTTCTCTCTCTCTCTCTCTCTCTCTCTTTCACTGTCTTACTTAGGCCAAACTGTCGGATTCTCGATAAAAAATGCACTTTACATTTAAATACTTGCATCATTTTTTTTTTTATCTATACAAAAGCTTATTACCAGATTGACTATTATGGGGGAATGAGAAAAAAGAAACTCATTCTACACTGTATTAGAAAAGGGCAGATCCGAAGAAGAAAAAATCCAAGAAATTGAATAGATTTCTTCTTCTTCTTCTTCTTCTTCTTCTTCTTCTTCTTCTTCTTCTTCTTCTTCTTTTGTTAATCTTCAAAGGGCTATGCGGCCTATTTCTCTTTCTCTCTCTTTCTCTCTCTCTTTCTCCCACCCACTCACTCTTCCCTTCTCTATCTGCTTATATCTATCCATCTATCTTTATTTCTTTCTCTTTCTCTCTCTCTCTCTCTACGTGTTGTTGTAAAGGTCCATTTGTTGACTACTTGAGCGGGCTGCTATCGCTAAATTATCACGTCTCGTCGCATCAGTTTCCGTGTGATCTAATGCGTGCGTGACCTAGAAAGATATAAGACTGCGATCAAGTCTTACCAAAAACAACTTCATCCGTAGAAGTACTTGCTAAAAATAAATGACAACAAGAGGGCACTTATCTGACCAATTTTTGGCAGCGTTGTCCCCGACAAGGTATATGTTTCTCTAGTTACTAGTCTCACTTTATCGCCCCCTCCCCCGAAATAAGTACAGGTATAAATAATCTTATAGTTTGTCTAAAATTACCAGTTTAACTTTTCCAAAACTAAAAGGACACTAAGGCTTTTACCCAGTATTTATGACAATGTTGGTTCAATGAAAAGAAAGATTCATATTCGCCGGGAAAAAAATATATATTGATGAGTATTCTTAAACGTGTTTAATACGTACATGCACTCTATATTGATCAATTATCTGTAGAAGCCCGATGGATGAAAGCTTTACAAAACATGTTAGCCTGCGCCTTCATAATATGAATTTCAAAAACGTTGGTAATCTAGTGTCATCAGTAATTCGTTATTAGTTATCAAGTTAGTACGTGGTTGGAAGTGTGCCCCCCCCCCCCTTTTTTTAGCTGTCCAACTAGTCTTGTCCATGATAACACTTAGACAAGAGCGATACGATGACAGTTACCATTTTTTATCAATTGTTGTAAATGCAGTCAGTCCTCTCTTCCTGTTACATTTGAATTCTAGACTTTGAAAAGAAAACACGTTTATGATTAATTTCTGTATTTCCCAGTATTTATCACAGCAAATGAAATATGCAATCAGTAATATTGCAAATGCAATTCCATAATCACAATACGACAAAGAGTAAAACCTAAAATTCGCCAATCTTTCATCGCGGCCCATTTAGAACAAGCAAAAAATGTAATTCATTAACGTCCAACTGAGTGTTCGCATCATATTGTTCCTAGCTTTGGATAGATTAAAAATCTCCCGCGGCCCAGTTAATCAACTTTCATCTAATTTCCGTAACAGTTTCCATTCACTTAATTTTGTCGGATTGTATCGCTGGATTCCATGAAGAATCGAAGCCTCCGGTCAGTAATCGATAGCTGATGAGCTGATGAAAAAAAAATCCCCGCAGGTTTTTTTTTCTTTGAAAAATTATCTTGAGGGAGAATTTTACTTTGAGTTCCTTTGGAAAATAGAAAATATTTAACCGTTGACAAAAGTCATCCTAGTTTCCGGTGCTTTTTTTCCAAAAAAATTATGACAAGCAAAAAGAAACACAAAACCATACCAAACAAAATAATATAATACAAACAATACAAAATAAATAAAACCACTTAAATAAAAAACTAACCCACCAACAAAAATACATAAACAACAATATTTCATTCTCAGTCGGAGGGGGCGATGGAGCACGGACCCGTTGTGCCTCCCTTCAATCCAAGCCTTAGGATATTACAAGTAATACATCCATATCTTTAGTAGATCTATACATCCGATTAGTTTGCGCTAATTTAGACAAACCAACATTCTTTCAGCTCGATGAGGATCGTATTAAGGCATTTGCATTAAGGTTTTTAAGTGCTTCTTTGTTTGTTTGTTTCAAGGATGTAAGCCGTGATTTTTCTTCAGTTCAAAGTTCTTTGTGCTCCATATAATCAACTAAAAGACGAAAGAATCAAAAGAGAGGTTAGACAGAATAAAGAAAGAAAGGCATGAAAAACAAAGGAAGGAAGAAAGAAAGGTAAAAAGATGGGTATGAAAGGAAAGTAAATTAAGAAAGAAAGAAGCATTTTTTTTAATTGAAGAAAGAAAGAAAATGGATTCGTCATCTTGGATTTAAAGCCTTTCCGAGCATCTCTCACCTGTATTTAGGTTTGTATTACCATGATTACAAAATGCTTTCTTACATTCTATCTATAAAGAGTTAATCACAGAAGGGCACTTCTCTGTAGGGGGCATTAAACGCGCGCGTGCCCCAATGACATTTTTGCCTCACGGATGCTACACAAGAACTTGCAAGCGGTCACTGATCTCTCGACCAAACGTGACAACGTCTTTCATAACTCCTTGCTGTGTACGGTAATGCAATTACTTACAACAGAATCGAAATGATAAAAGGCTGGCCTTACTGAACTGGTGAAGCGAGGAATGTGCGTGGTATGATATTTTTTTGTTCCTGTTGACTGGTCAAGTTTCACATACACGCTTTTGGGTCGGTGTTGTCATTAACTAAAGAGATATCTCTTTGCATTAACTGCTTGATAAATTACAGTGACATACATAGTTGTTGCCAAAGCGTATACAGGTAATGCAAATTCATTCACATGATTTAAATTTGTTACATTAATACAATGAAAGTGCCTCTAACATTGCCCTTTATTGGAATACGAACTCTATTACTGCGATTGAAATTAATTGCTCGATCCCTTTTTTTTTTAAAGCCTACATGATTTATAAACTGAACTACCCTTCGGGGCATATAACTCACAAGAATAGCTTCCACCATATAGGCCCCTCAACATTTCACTCTTCTATTTAGTTCAGTCTTTGAATTTAATTGATGCATTCGAACAAATTAATATGAGGTATACTCGCTTTCTGTTTCTGTCTCTGTTAATATAGAATCCACGTTTATTTGTACAGTTTACCTTGTGAAATCATTGTAAAATGTTAAATATACATGTGAGATATGAAACAATAAACTGAGACGGAAACTGAAAAATAGAATAACATTGCCCCAAGAAATCGACAACGAAATGAAATAAAGACAGGGAAATGAAAAGGACAGGCGAGATCAAGCTTGAAAGAGATGAAGAGGGAGAAATTTAGGTGAAGTCATCGAAATAATTTAACATAGAACACTTGCACAAATATTTACACAGGTATTAGAGTTAAAATAGTCGGATGTTCAAAATGTTGATTCATTGGCAGTCAATTTACATTAATTATTTAACTTTGTAATTTTTTGATTGAGCATGATGACAGAATCTTGGCATACCATCAAAATGCCAGCCAAAAATCACCGTCGTCTTGAGCTTCCGAACTGATGCCAGATTGACAGAACCCTATACGTAACACGAGTCGTGCATAGGAAAAGCTGGAGGCGACGAACGTGCGATTTTGTGTAGTGGTATGCTAATTATCGGTAGAAAATTACTACTGATTGCGAGATTATTTTCTGGGATAGGGTTGAAGGGTGAGAGGATTTCGGGGAACATTATAGCACATTAAGATGACAATTGATGATAAGGAATAAGAAGTCTTTGGAATTTTAGTGCTGAAGGTGTTTTTGAACTGAAGTACATCGACGTAATTCTGAATAAATCTTATTTCTTTTAGTGGTGCTTAGGTCTTTGCTGGTGGCATCATTATGAAAGAAAACGGATCTTTCTTAACGATGGTTTTGAGGCATGATGATCTAATCGAATCGGGGTGATGTGGGAAGTGTATCTAGCTTCTTCAGATACTATTACTGATGATGATATTATTTATGATGTTATTGATGAAGATAATACTAATAATAATCTTTTAAAGTCCACTCCAAATTTTATTAAGTTAAACCTAAAACGGACATTCTTTTTGCCCAATTGATCGTGAGCCCGGCAGCCACTGAGCAGCGCCAGATCGACATTGCTCTATCCCCTTATTGTTGAACGCCAAACAAGGTAGCAGCAACTCCCATCTTTTAACGTCTTTTGGTATGACGCGGCCGGGGTTCGAACCCACGAACTCCCGGTTGTGAGGCGGACGCTCTACTCATGGTAATGATGATGGAAATTATAATCAGCCTTTTCACACACGGGTAAAATTCTTTAAAGCAGATTAGTTTAAAGAGCTTTAAACTAGATACAACATCATTCACACACAGAAAATTTCGAGATTCACTGCTCTGTCACTGCTCGTAAATGCGCAATGGCCCTACTGAGCGTTTAAAGAGCAGTGCCCGCCCAGTTTAAACACGTATATCCGTTCACACACAAAATGTCTTGCTCTCTAGATACGGACTTCGTATCTGCAGCCTGCTTTGAACGGCGTATGAAACGCGACTTCGTATCTGTCCGGACATCGTATACACGACGTTCACACAGGGAAAATTTACTTTAAAGCTGTTTAAAGCTGTTCAGTTAAACAGCTTTAAATTAATCAGCTCTAGATACGATGAATTATCCGTATGTGAAAAGGCTGAAAGATGATAATGATTGTATTGATGATGGTGATGATGATGATGATGATGATGATAATGATGATAATATTCTTGCTGTTGACGATGGCTTTGGTATTTGTGATGATTATTATTATGATGATTTTTGATAACGATGGTGGTGACCATAATGTTGCTACTGCTGATACACGACGTTCACACAGGGAAAATTTACTTTAAAGCTGTTTAAAGCTGTTCAGTTAAACAGCTTTAAATTAATCAGCTCTAGATACGATGAATTATCCGTATGTGAAAAGGCTGAAAGATGATAATGATTGTATTGATGATGGTGATGATGATGATGATGATGATGATAATGATGATAATATTCTTGCTGTTGACGATGGCTTTGGTATTTGTGATGATTATTATTATGATGATTTTGATAACGATGGTGGTGACCATAATGTTGCTACTGCTGATCAGTACACACATGATGATCATCTTCATGATAATGATGATGATTGCAGTGATGATAAAGATGTTGATGAAAAGGTAAACAAAATTAATCAGTATTCAAGATGATGATGATGGGGTGGCGGTGATGATAATGATTATGATACACTTGCTGCTGCTGATGGCTTTGGTATTGTAATAGGCTTTTTCAGTAACTGAAAAATTATCGAAATCATCATCATCAACAACAACAACATCAACAAAGGGGGAGGGGAGGGAGAGAGAAAGAGAGTGGGGTAAATACATCCCAAAATGATGACACCACGTCATGGTGCGGTGATGATGATGAAAATGAGGGGAGATAGAGAATGGACTTGGAGGATTAAAGGTAATAAGAGCTAATGACTTGGCAAACAACTAGAAGGCTGACAAAGAAGCACATGTTGATTTTCCATGGCGTTGGTGAATATGTTTACCGGTTTTGCAGAGCCGAATGACTTTGGGAAGACCTGGTTATGACAGCTGAATTATTAATTCCTTTTGGTCGAAATGTTGTCAAAACGAGAGATCGTACGTTAATTTTACTCTCGCGCAACTTTCGTTTTGAGCACTGATGATATTTCAACATCTAAAGCTGATACGAATACACCTTCCATCTTCCTTTCTTGAAACTTAAAGTCGATCACTTTCTCCCCTTCCTGTTTTTTTCTGTTCTACTTTTGGCACCACGTTCTTTCTCTGTGCATCTCTCTACCTCTTTTTACAAAAATCTCGAGATCCTTCACCACCACTGTACATCCCTTTGATTGATCCCATATGTCATACTTCAATAATTATATTTGTTAGCACTAGGTTCAAAGCAACTGTATCCACATCGAAACTCTTGACCGTATTTACCAGCCCTGTTCGACCGTACTCGCCTGCAATGATACGGCTTCTCTCGACCTCGTTCGCTCCACGTTTTTGGCATGTTTTGTTGTCGGCGGCTCGGCTTACACCCCCGAGGACTGCAGACTTCTGTGCCGGGCGACGCGGCGACGCGGACTTTCGAACCGTCCGGTCATTCAGGTTCATGTAGCAGCACTAGAAAGAGATATCATTACAAGGCAAGCGGGCTCTCTCGAGTTGTGCGTTGGACGAGGAAGCGCGGTTACGGTACACAGCCAGAGGGGGCGGGTCGGTGCTCCTATGACCTGTGGTGAAAGTACTCTATAAAGGTCCTGTTTATCTGTTGACCGCAAAGATCAATAGGTCTAAAATAACCTTCCTAACATTTAGAATAGATGGATAAGGGAAGAAACACGGGATGAATTATTACTTAAATAAATTTATGAATCCAATTTGTTTCACCAAACCTGCATTTGAGACCTTATCATATTACAGAGCCCGCCTTTAAAAAAGACTTGCAATTGATTGAAAATAATTTGCAATAGTCATCAATCGCAACTCCGTACTAAAGAGATGGGAGATGCGATTGATATGAATTGCAAATTATTTGTAATCAATTGCAACTCTTTTTTGTAAGACAGGGCCCGGATGTCATTTGGGGCAAGAAATTAACTTTAGACCTGAGGTCATGTAGGTTGTTATGTATATTCACACTTCCTCATGCAGAATATTGTAAATAAAATAAGAGAAAAATCAATCAAGAGACAAAAGAAAGACAGAGCGAGAGCGAGAGAGAGATAACAAGAGGAGATGAAGGGTGGAGGGAGACACACTTTTAGAAAGGAAGCGTTAGAAGAAGAAAACAATCCAAGAAACTCAAATCAACTTGCATTCAAACTCTTATCACTGTTTATTTGAAATATTTGGGCTGTATCCTGGACATGAACATGATGAAACTGTAGTCTTTTCATATGTAACGTAAAGGGTAACGTAATTCTTTAAAGAAAAAATTAAAAAAATTATATGGATCTTCGACTGCGCGCAGTCGAAAATGATGCCTCCGCCATAGAGCAATTTTTAAAATTCAAGTTTGATTAACAGGTTCTCAGAATATCGAGATTACAAGCTATTGTTTATATACATGTATGGCCCTTTGATCTTTGACCTCATGACCCTAAAATCTAATCAGTTCATTGGCTCTGTAAGATACATACATGTCCTGAGTTTGATAGTAATCCATCTGTCGGTTCTAATGATAATGAGTTCACAAGCTATTTTGCATACATAATGAGCCCCATGACCTTTGACCTTTGACCTCGTGACCCAAAATCTTATCACTTTATTGGCTCTGCAAGATACATACATGACCCAAGTTTGGCTGGAATCCATCTATCAGTTCTTGAGATAATGCGATCACGAGCTATCTTTGCGTACATAATATGCCCTGTGTCACCTTTGACCTACGACCTCGTGACTCCAAAATCTAATCATTTCATTGGCTCTGCAAGATACACACATGACACAAGTTTGGCGGGAATCCATCAATCAGTTCTTGAGATAATGCGATCACGAGCTATTTTTGCGTACATAATGAGCCCTGTGACCTTTGACCTACGACCTCGAGACTCCAAAATCTAATCAGTTCATTGGCTTTGCAAGATATATACATGACACAAGTTTGGCGGGAATCCATCAATCGGTTCTTGAGATAACGCGATCACGAGAACGGGACGTACGGACGGACGGACAACCCGAAACATAATGCTTCCGGCTACTTCGTTGCGGAGGCATAAAAAACAGTCTCTGGTTTTTAACACAATTAAATTTTAACAGCACCGGAAAATAAAATAAGTTGATTTTTAGAACTAACATTAGCTGGATAAGACTTGACGCAGAAATTAAATCTAACGAACTGAAAAATCCCCGACCCTTTCTTCCTTTAAAACCATCAAATGCTAACATTATGTCATTTCATGTTCTGAATCGGAACATGCGTGGCAGCCGCCTGGGGGAACTGCTGCAAAACATGAGTGTTCAATATCATGTTTTGACAAAATGAGACGAATCGGTTCTTGAGATAACGCGATCACGAGAACGGGGCGTACGGACGGACGGACGGACGGACAACCCGAAAACAAAATGCTTCCGGCTACTTCGTTGCGGAGGCATAAAAACAGTCTCTGGTTTTTAACACAATTAAATTTTAACAGCACCGGAAAATAAAATAAGTTGAATTTTAGAACTAACATTAGCTGGATATTAGACTTGACGCAGAAATTAAATCTAACGAACTGAAAAATCCCCGACCCTTTCTTCCTTTAAAACCATCAAATGCTAACATTATGTCATTTCATGTTCTGAATCGGAACATGCGTGGCAGCCGCCTGGGGTAACTGCTGCAAAACATGAGTGTTCAATGTCATGTTTTGACAAAATGAGACGAATTTCTCGAAACTTGTAACTGAAACGGGGAGCTCTGCTTTTTTTAGCGCTCATCTGAAACGTCTTTGTGTCAAGAGCGGCGAGAAACGCTGTCAAAATGATTGAAGAGCATTTCCGAAGTTTGACCTTTCACAGTTGATAAGAGAATGATCTTTTCCAAAGGATGCTTAGGAAAGGCTGGTGATCATCTCAAATTCTAGATCATGGTAAATGATAGTAAATTGGAAGAAATACCCTTCTTCAGATCTGCGGAATCGAGGCTCATTAGTTAATATGTGATAGGAAATTTCAAAATATACTGCTGCCCATAAATTTGGAATAATTTCTTCTGACCTCTTTCCGTGAAATGATTCTGACAAAATGATTTATTCCCGATGGATCCGGGTGATGGAAAAGGTAGATATCTTCTTAGAAATTTATCGAAGGAGTCGCAGAGATTGATCTTATAAAGTTCTGAGAAGATATAAACTTTTATCTATCAATAATGAATCATGTTGTCATGATCATTTCATGTAAAAAGGTTTTATTCCAACTTCATGGGCAACAGTGCAAAACTTGGCATGGGATCGTAAATGATGATAGTCATTTCTGAAATGGCCCTTTCCACTGATTTCAAAACGCTTTGAGTTTTGTCAGTATGGAAGCATTAGGGTACAAAAACATTTTTCAATGGTTATACAATGTTCTAAATAATTTTATGTATTTATATATATATTGGAATCTTAATGCTATATTTCTGTCATCAAATAATTATTGCTCAAGAGTCCAAACTGTCTCTTGTTCTCATGTTTACGTTCTTTCCTTTTCTTTTGATATTTAATCAAAAGACTGCAAAAATCCAAAATCGAGCGGCTCGTCTGGTGCTTGGTGCAAAGAAAAGAGAGCCAAGTGCTCCTTTGTTGAAACAACTACACTGGCTTCCCATCAAAGAACGAATTGAATTCAAACTAGCACTTTTAGTGTACAAGTGCATGATGCATACTGCTCCACACTAGCTGTCAAATATGCTAACTACTCCTCCAGCTTCCAGATACCATCTGCGTTCACGGAATGATCAGACACTGTTACTGATCCCACGCACCAACACCAAGGCAGCCGAACGCTCATTCTCTTATGTTGGACCATCCATCTGGACCACTCTATCACAACACCTCCGCCTATGTAGTACAGAAGACACTTTCCATCTTGAATCCATAATGTATGTTTTGATTAGGCCTATCTAAATTTCATTTCGTTCATAATATCTAAATTACTGTTCCTTATTTTATTGTTATGATCTGTGTGTTTCTTTTCGGTTGTAATAGCGTTTTGATCAGTTTGTCTGTAATAGCGCTAAATAAGAATCAATTATTATTATTATTATTATTAATCATTATCACACCCGATACCAAGTTTCGTTATGACTCCGCCTCGATTATGGCAGATCATATTATTTTGTTCTCCTTTGATACCCCCAAACCCTTGATTAATAGGTAAATACATGAAGTTGAACTACCCATACCCAGCATTTCAAAGTGATAATAACGTTGCTAAAAAAGAGATTGCCGTGGCATGTAAACAAACAATTAAAAGACTATTAAAGAATAAAGTTATATCATACCTGTGTGTTTCCGTATAAGACGCTCATAATAAGCTAACACAGGGCTTGTTTGATAAGATTATCTTGTGATATTTTCAACGAAAAAAGTGAATAAAAACGAATTACGAAATTCAAGCTGTAATCACACATTTATCAGTATCACTTTTCCTGAGTATTATTTCGTTAGCACACATATTTGTTCTGATTTATCTACAAATCGAATAGTTTCATTTCAGTTACTTTGCTAGTAGGTTTCAAAGACAAAGCAACAAGATCTCATTATTTTCATTTCAACCTGTTGCAATAGCAGAGGAGTAATATGCAACTATGATTGAAAGTACGAAACAGCTTCGTGAAGTGGGCATTAAACTATTAAAGAGAGGAAGAGTGAGAGAGAGAGAGAGAGAGAGAGAGAGAGGGGAGAGAGAGAGAGAGAGAGTGAGAGAGAGAGAGAGAGGGAGAGAGAGGGAGAGAGAGAGAGAGAGAGAGGGAGAGAGAGAGAGAGAGAGAGAGAGAGAGAGAGAGAGAGGGGAGAGAGAGAGAGAGAGAGAGAGTGAGAGAGAGAGTGATAGAGAGAGAGAGGGAGAGAGAGAGAGTGAGAGAGAGAGAGAGAGAGAGAGAGAGAGGGAGAGAGAGAGAGAGAGAGAGAAGGGGAGAGAGAGATAGAGAACCATTTATCGAGCGAATGACCGAGATAATTTGCCCTTTCTACTGAACAAGAAATATACAAAGCAAACTATTTTTTTCAAATCAAACGTTTATCTGCGTCATTTCGACTCGTTTGCAATCATCAGAAAACATTTCTACTCTCTAATCTCCAATTGCGGGTTATTATTAGCCTCCCCGGAGAAATTTGTTTGTTTTGTCAATTTCCGCTTAAATTTAGGGATTATATCTTACAAAACTCGAGGAGTCAAGGGGCTATTAGTTTGTTCCGCATCGAGATGGACGAATAAGCCTGGTTGGAGGGCAGTCAAATAATTGGCATAATAGATAGAGAGATGTATTAAAATTGAGCAAAGATGCATGTATTTAGTCACTGTAAAGGAATACATGGTGCTCAGAATGCTTTTAGAGATCATTTTTAGTTAACGATCTAATTAGATTTTAACAAAATGATCTCCGCGTATTTATTTATATCATAGTACATTATCTGTCAAAATACGTGGAAAATATTGGGAATCGTCCTACTCTCTTACGACAGGTCTCGGACTCGATCCTTGCTCGGTGCTTTACATCCTTGGAAAAGGTGTGTTGTCCACATTCTGTCCATCTCGATCCAGGATGATGCATTGGGTATATCATTACTATACAATAGGAAAAGAAAGGGACCTAATATTGATCATTGTGGGACTCCACATTTACTTGTAAGATTCTTCCGGTGGAAAGCCATTATGCACCACATACTGTTATTGGAATGATAAATAATCTCTATACCACGAGAGGGCAACCCTCTCATTCAAATAACGTGTAACCTACCGCATTCTAACTCTGCAAAAAATTATTCAAATTACCACTTTCCCCTAATTTCATCGCACTGCCGGGTCGTAAAAATGTGCCATGAGCTTGTAATGTATTTTTTATTCAAGAATTACCCCCAAGACGGCCGTCGCCAACACCCGGTGTTATATAGACTGGTTACCCTTTTGTTGGCCCTCGTTTCAGTTCAACCACCTGCGTTTTCCCGCGCTGTATGCACTGTTTATATGATCCCAGTCTACTTCATGGTCGTCAGGTTGCTCCAAACCTCATTGAATTCTGCTTATTATCGATTAACCCGTCATATTGCCTGATGGGATTTCATGGGGAAATGTTGACCGGTTTTCCCAGCTTGCTCGCAGAGGAACCGGTCCTACTTCGCCACTAATGATAAACGATAGAGGCTCGTTCAGATACGACGATATAAACCAGCTTTTTGTTTAAACATGTACACAATGTACATGAATGACAACTGCGATCAACATATCTGCTTATGACCTATGAGTTATACGGTACAGAAATGAGAAGCGAATAACAATTAAGCCATCTTTATATATAAAAAAAATAACGCGTCAAATCTGAACGAGGCTTAAGTATAACTGCAAAATCAGTCTCTTGGCGTGAGTTGTATCCATGGTTGTTCGACATTTGCCCCTTCGACATTTTGATCCGCAGGTTGGTTAATACACCTGGATCCAACACTAAACCTAACTCAAACCCTAACCTTCACCCTAAACCTAACCTAAAACGCAATTGCAACCCCTAACCCTAATTTTCTTTGACGAAATTAAATCTTGGAGCAAACGTCGCCAGATCACTATGTCTGGGGGTCTTTGAATGAAATTGAGGGGCACATGCACATTGTTAATAAGTATCCATATTTATGTACATCGTTTTCTATCTTTAAATTTTGTATTGTATTTTCTATCATTTGTATGTTCACTGTCAAAAAAGCCATTGGAAGCAAAATTTCTATGTAAAGTTTGCATGCATGTACCAATAAAATAATCTTGAATCTTGAATCTGCCACCCCCTGAATTTATGAAGAGAAACTCTCGGATGAGGAAATCGGTGCTGAAGGTTCATTAGCGTAAAGCGGTGATAAAATACCGATATTTTAGGCAGTAGGGTCCATGGGCACACCTTCTCCACATTAACCTCAGGAGACCGATTTCTAGGTTACTATTATTGTTATCGGTGAGTTGTGGCCGGCCCCTTTATACGTTACCAGCGTGCGGTCACGGGATGGTATTATTTTGGGTTGAGGTTTTGCTTATCATGTTTTCGTGTCTGTCTTTAATGGTTGTCTTGTTCGATTATAGTATAGCTAATATGTTTTGATTTCATTTGGTCTGCGTGGCATTACGAAATGAGGCAATGGATTAGGACTACCAAGAAAACCCAATTATCAGTTGCTTTAAGAGCTGGTCTCATTGGGCTAAAAAAATGACGTTGACCGATGACGATGAACATTATATAAACAACAATCACCCTGATAGTCATGAATCATTCCCAAGTCGGTCTTTAAAGTTTTTGACCAAATAATCATTGTATATATAGGTTTTGAAATATCACCAATCCGAGAGAATTACCGCTAAAGGCCCCATAGCAGTTATTGGATATGACCTGCAACACGTTATGACCAATTTCTGTGTACATAAAACTTAAAATCTTTATTATAATGGTGCCCTCGTTAAATAGCGATAAAAATGTGGATTGCTTAAGGCGTGTCAAGAAGTATTTTGCAATGTTCATATGTGTTCTTATCAACGCTTGAGTGTAGGCTATTCATATAGGTAACCTGAGGCAGGGAACGGTTCTACAAGATTTCTTTGGGGAGGGGTAGGGCTTTTGATGGACTTACGGATGGGGCTCGGGGGTTCTTGCATCCATTTTCAACATATACCTTGCAAAGATTTGGGGGCTTGATAAAAGCCCCCCAAACAAAAAAACAACAAATAAAAATTATGCCTGACATCACAGCAACTCTTTGGAGTGGCAACTCGTGTCAACAAAACAAATTAAGTCGTAAGTAATTAAGTAGTTAGTTTGTAACGAAAAACCTTTTTAAAGCCATCACTTTCTGTTCTTTAGTGCTAAAAGTCTTAAAGCACTGCTCCAGGGAGGAATAAATGCGAGGTGGGCAAGATTAATGTAATTATGGAAATGTTTTGAACGATTTTCAGGCATGAGCCTTTTATTTCTTCACACTTCTTTTGTCTTTTGTCCCTGCAGTCATTTTTCAACACAATTACATGGTGAGTCGCGGTGATGAAAATGTTTCCTTCAAGCTGTTGAATATTCGTAGAAACATCGCAATAAATCATTACAATACTTGAAACGGTTAACTTCTCTCTTGTTTCGAAATACGAAATGATAGATCGGGTGATCATACGAGACGGGGAAATTATGTAAATTCTCCCCTTTTCAGGTAGGGCTAAATCGTAAGCGGAAATTGGGAGAAACTTGGGGATTCGCCTGACATTTTCATCCCACTTTCTACCCTTCATCCAGGGCAAATCCCTCCTTCATTAAATCCTTAGCATCCCGTAGAATGGGATTCTTGCTGGGTGGCGCCGATTCCTGGGGGATTTATGTAGCATTTTCCTGTTAAATGGGGCCATTACGTGCAGAATATTGTTTAAGTGAATATGTATTTAAAAAATAGCGACCCCAAATAAACTTAGCCCGATATTACATGATGTTAACAATAATATTATAAACCTAGAATGTACGAAGGAATATACAAAGAATTATGCATTGCATCTAGAGGCCTACACACGTGATATGGGTGAACAGTAACAGATAATGAAAAAGAACATCCAGAACGAACAAACAACAAACAAACAAAAACAAATAAAGACGCAAAAATAAAGAAACCTTAAAACCCCGGCCGCGCACGCTACCCAAATCGGTCTTTAGGTCCGCCTGCCCGGAGATGCGCGCGCAAATCAGTGCGTCGAGTATTCTACTCATAATATTATGTTGATTTTTTACCTTCTGATGGGGCTGGGATTCGAACCTTCATCTTTTAACTGGGAGAAAGTTAATGAATCACAATGCTACGGTGCTCGCGTATTGATGTTATTTTTTTTTTTACCTGTTTAGATGTGTGTTCATATCTACCGTAGATAACACAGACCGTTATGTGACTATGGTAAAACCACAACAGGATGTTTCGACATAATGCTTTACTTCGTCATAAATATAATAGTACAGTTAGGATTGGGGTTGCAGTTTTAGGTTAGTTTTATGTTTAGGGTTAGAGTTAGATGTAGTGTTGGGTCTAGCGTTGACGTTAAAGGACAATGCAGCCTTTGTAATAAGTTTATTTGTATGAAAGCAGTAAAATAAGAGAACAGATTACAGAATTACCAAATCGATATTTTAGTCATTTTGTGTGTTGAAACAAATGGGAAAATTGTCCGGCATACGTCACAATAACATTACAACACAACAACAATTTAAAGCGCCCACATACGTTTAGTGATTCCAACTTTCAAACATTCCTAATTTTCTTTCTTTTTTGTTCGATTTCATTCTAACTTTTACCATTCTCCTTTTCTGATGTTTTTGTTTTCTTTTAGAGTAGTAGTTAAGGTTGGATTTCGCTCTAAGAATTCGGTTAGGGGTAGAATATTGACAGCGGGGATATTATCGCAGGAGCAAAATGTCGTACAGCCACGTTAGCTTTGCGTTCCAAGAATCTTGCATAGGACTCTTTTTCTTGGCTTTGACATGTTCGATGAAGACAGTCTTTGTCGGACGTACAATGTATTACACTACAGGAATGGCAGGAGGTACTCTACCGGAATTCCTGAACAGGTCTGTTCGAATGAAATTTATCTTGCAAGAAGCGTTTTGAGACTTTGTCTGACTCAGAACATAACTCAGTAGTAAGTACACCAAAGGGAATGTACGAACGGAAAATAAATTAATATAACAAAATTGCTAAGGAGATTTATAAAGAAGGATGTGATAACCTTCTGGATTGTGTGATTAAAACCGCAGAATGAATTATGTAAGGCTGATTACAAAGAGATAACAATTCCTTGGCGTTCGGTTTCACATAACAGCACGCTTAACGCTTGCGTTAATAAATCGTAAAAAAACGACGTCACAACTTAAACCCTATATAAAACCATGAAATTCTTTAATCCTAGGAAGAACGGTCTTTTCCTCAAAAAGTCTCGCCCCACGGGGCTTTCCGAAGGCAGATCCCCTTTCTCTCGAGTTTCTACCGACATCTGTAAATCAATATCCCTTTATCACTCTCTCCGTTAAATGCAGAGGATCTACTAGGGTGTCGATATTAAGGGTTATAAACCCGGGAAGATCTTTTTAATGATCGCAGAAGAGGCGAGTGAATACTTAATGCATTGTGATATACAAGCCCCGATTAGTTCTTGCATAAGTGTGGCAGTATTTAGATAAAGTCTTCCCTTTTTACATTTGTTCATTTAGAATGAATGAGGATAGTAACCTAGTGTCTGTAATTGGAATGAAGTATGGCTTGCATTTCTCTTTTTTCCCCCATATTTCCTGGGCAATCTGGGAAAAGGGACATGAAAGGGTTTTACAAAAATAAGATGGCATCTAATCTGTGGCAGCGGTATTCGAATGAAACTTACCATTTTGCATAATAATTCACATTATTAAAGAAAGAATTACATTTTTTCTTTCTTTTTTCAAGTAACTTTTGAATTAAATTAAGATGCACATGGCTAAATACATAAGCCTTTTGCACTATTTATGGGTAGCGGAAATGTGTTCTGGTTTTGTGTTCAAAATATACCCACATGGATTACGTAATCTCGCTTGCAGTGATTTCATTTTACATTTTTACGGTTTACAGTCTGACACGATTTCACCTACTTTCGGAAAACCTCTTCAGGTGCAGTTTCAATTTACTATTATACACCTATGGAAATGGCGTTGGGATTACGTAATACGTCCTTGTAATCTTCGCACATTTTAAAAAGTGATAGACAAAAAGTTGCTTTTTCGGAAGTCTTTGCAATCATGATGTCTATTCCATTTTGATTCACAACTTTTAGTCGTCCAGGGATAAGAATGCAGTATATTCAGTATCCGGTTTGCATAATGATGTATGTCCTTGAATCTGTGCCGCCCCCGCAGAACCCCCCTCCCCTCCCCCTATCCGCCGTTGCTAAGGAGCTCTCGGAACTCTCGCTCACCTTGGAACACGCTCGACCAGATTTTGACGTAAAGTTAGCATAATCTCTGCACTCTTTTTTTCTTGTTTCCATCGATCGCGTCGACACTTCCAAGCGACATTAATAGGGACCTTCCCATTGTGTCCTTTTGTTCAAAACCCGTTCCAACCACCTGTATGAGCCTTTCACTGTGTTGTGCACAACCCCTTTACCTCACATTCCTCGGTATTTCATGAATTCAGCGTGTAATGCTCCTTGCACACGAGGCGTCATGAATCTATTGCGTCATTACTTATACGCCCATTAAGCCTGAGAAGGCAATTAGCTTATACGCCGAAATTTCAGCGCAATGTTTTGCACCGTCCATTTTGCATTCATTCTTATACGAAGTCACTCTGTCTCATAAAAAAGATGGTCTAACGGTAGGCCCGAGCTCTCTGCCATCGCCTATAAACTTACTCTGACACACACGGGGTCGAAACCGAGTCGTGTCTTTCGCGTCTTTCGGATGGTGACGTTAGAGGTTGGTCACAAGACCTCAATAGTCATGTCTGCTTGATAGGCTTACACGAACGTCTGTACAAACTCGATTGCACGCACACAACTGCACTCTTACATGAAGCATCAAAGACCGTAACAGTCGCTGACGCAGTCCTAGGTCAAAAATGATGCGTCGTGTTCAACAATTCAACAGGCATAACTGTAACGGAACATGAGTGTAGGAACGGCATCTCTTTCAGACTACTTAGAGGGGAGTAGTGTATTTAATTGTTGATAGATAGAACCTCAGCTTGTTGGACGTAGAGGTGTCGTGGTATAGTGGTTCTTTAACTTCACTCTCAATCTAAGGGTTGAAGGTTCGAATCAAAGCCAGGTATTAACGTCCGTTGGCAAGACATTAATCCACATATGCCACTCTCCACACAGGTTTGAAATGGGATTGTGAGCGTTAAGTGGCGTCTGACTGGAATGCTCCCCAGGGAACGGAGAATGTTCATAAATTGTGTGCGGGTAAGCCTGAATCCGATGACCGGGGTAATAATAGACCTGTAAAGCGCTTAGAGACATCGTTGATGTATAAAGCGCTATATTAACTCAGAATATTGATATTATTATGTTGTTGCTGGAGAAAGAGGCCACATCGCTTTTTTGTGGTTGTGTGAACGAATCCTAATGATGTTTGGGGTCATTCATCCGCTCATGTGTTATTCATCGGCGGAATTCAAGATGTGGAAGCAACAGAAAGCTAGGAAAAGAAAAAATGGAATGAGAGGAGGAGGGAGAAAAAAAAGAACGACAAAGAAAAAAAAGAAAAAATAAACAGCCTTAATATGTCTACAGAAAAAAAGCTGATTATACAGTCTGTGCATAAGGGAGCCAAAAGGGAAATATTTTGAATATGAGACAGGATGCAAATAAAAGGAGATGTATAGCGAAACACGGAGAGGGAGCGAGGCAAGGAAAGAAAGAAAGGAATATATATGTAAAGGAAGAGACAAAGAGAGGAAGAGAGAGAAGGAGAGAGACAGACAGAAAGAAAGAGGATAACAGAGATTTAGAGCACGGAGTAGGAGGAAGAGCGATAAAAAAGTAACGTCTGTGTATTCGAAGACAAGACGATAAAAGCAAATATGGACTAAAATTTTGTATTTCTATTTAAAGAATCGGCAGGAATTAATTCCTTGAAATGCTAGAGCGCCATAATGGCAGCCATGCTCAAACCGGGGTAGTAATTGTGGAGCGCCAGGAGTGTCAAGTTTGACAGACATGAGCGCTAAACAAGAACACACTATTATTAATATTTCAATATCCAATTATCAACATTTGGGAATACGAATGGCAAAAATGTATTTAAAAATACCTAGAAAATATTGTTGCCAATATACAGGCCATCAATTAAAAAAAAAATTCAGTCAAAATATTCGTAAATTCTTTATTATTTTCTTAATTTGTTGGAGTATATAGACTTTTACCGAAAGATAAATGCATGTTTTCATGAAGAAGGAGACGGATATAGGAAGCCGACTTTTTCCAACGAAATTTGGAGAAGTGATCCGTAGTATTTTGATTTTAGACAAGATAATTACACCATTTATGGGTTATATCAATATATGTAATTTATATAGTGCCTTTTCTACTGGATTCAAAGCGCTTTGAGATGCCATCCACGAGACAACGTCAGAGTTAAGGTGTATACGGAGCAGCGACAGTGTGACTTCAATGAACGCATGTGGTTTCAGAATAGATATGACTCCAAACTCTGTTTGAATTATACTACTGCCACGACTGTAGGTGATGGTTTCAGTTTAGGAGGGTAATTCATTTCCTATCCTCATAGCAGCCTGTTAATCTACCGTTTACCACACCGCCACAAAAGGTCTATCGGTTAAGCCTATGCATTTTGGTGAAGTGTTCTCTTTTTTCCCAGTAAAATCTTTCTCTCGATTCTATGGTTACATGGTATTTGCACGGAACGCTGTATTATTTTTCGGAATTAAGAACCTTCGGAATAACGAATCATATTAACTATCGGAATTATGGACCTTCCCTTAAACGAACCTCAAAATAACGCAACAAATGTTCGGAATTGCGAACCCCCTGCCATGGGAAATTTGCGTTTCGGAATTACGAACCTCCGGAATTATGAACCCTCGAACAAACGAAACTTCGGGGAAAAACCCGAGTGCCTCCCGATTCTATACCCACTATATCAAATTTGATTTTTTTTTTCTTCATCCTTCTGTGCAAACCACACAAAGATTCAGATTTATCTTGCCGGTATATTGGTTAGATAAGGCTTCTTTTTTTAAAAACCATTTCTCAATAACGATTTCTTCAAAATCTCGACATTCAAACTTTCAATATAACGTAATCAATAAAGCATCGCGATTTTATAGCTAAAAGCGATGTCACACGACCTTCATCTATACATGTATTTATATGGACTTTTAATGATGAACATTATCTCAGCTAGGGTGATAGAGGGAGGGGGCGTCATCAAAATATGTGAGCATACGGCCACCTTTACTCCGGGATTTATTTTCATCAAAGATATCGGGTTAGAAATCGGGTCGCGAATGGGTCTTAGGATTGTCTTCTGCAAATTTATTAAGGACTAATTCTTGGTAGTGTGTTATCAGTTACATTTTGTTTTAATGTCAACATTTCTATTATTATTTTATTGTGTACACGTTCAATTTTTTTAGGTTATATTTTGTATATATTGCATCGCTGAAATGTAATTTAATTTGTATCTTTTGCAGAAGAAAATAAATTCAATTCAATTCAGGGTTGGAGTAAAAGTGTTGGGTACGAGACTGAAGTCAGGTTTTCTGTTGATTACTGACCGCGGAATAACTGTCGCCGGAGCATTGATGTTACTTCATTTACCTTTACCCCCACATAAGCACAGTGATTTTTGGGGGAATTATAAATGACATTTCATATCATTCTCTAGCCTAGATCGTTACTAGTAATAGATAAGAAGAAAACGGATTTTCGCTTCATCTTCGTCTCACAATGATAAATCTTTTCATACCATCAGACGACAATTTCGTTGAACATTAACGCGAAATCTCATGAATATTTCATGTGCGGATTTTGCATTCGTAATCCATTGCGTTTGGATTACCAAAGACAGCCGGAAATGGTGATGATTTCATCCTATCGTGAAGCTAGTAACATTGGTCATTAATCCATCAGATCTTTGGTCATTATTCAAGAGTATCATTTACACTGACAATCAGATGAAAACGAGAAACATTAAGAAATATCGCTCATTCGCGTTTCTTAAAACCAGGACATGAGTTTTGATGTTTAATATTGAGGCATGGGATGGAGAAGAGAGATCAATAATTCCATAAAATTGAGTTGTCACTATCTGTGGTAATTTTGCCTTTTTGTAGAATATTGTGTCTGTTATACGATCATTTCTCTTGACGATAAGAGTATGGCCGTATGAGTGACACAGGTAAAGAGGTGGCATTATATAATCAGTGGTGGGTGGGGTGGGAGTAGTGGGAGGAAGGGTAGGGAGGAGGGGAGGGGAGGAGGGAAGGGGAGGGTGCACAAATCCATTGTGGCACATCTGAAGTATATATCGAGTGTAAAAAGAAAACGTGCCGACCCCATTTATGCCCTGATGTTTAACTTTGACCCCAAAATGCATCCTTTTAATGCGATTACCATGTTTTTTTATTGTCAGAGAATTTCTGAATCTTCAGTCTTTACCGCCCCCACCCCGGCCGAAGAATCAAGGGTCCGCTATTGAATAATATGGCATGCATTGAATTATTATACGATGTACGCCTTGTAATATGGCGATCCCATCGCAAGCCTCTTTTACTAGGGTGTGTCGCGTTCTCGTGGTCTCTCTATCTAAATATTTCTTCAAGATAATTTATTCAACATATACAAATTAAATTAATGTTTTCTGTTGTTTGTTTTTTCAAGTTTATTTTTAAACTGAATCTTAATCCAAAATGACAATGGTATATCTGGGAAGTCGGGAGAAGAAGATGATTTCGAAGCCGGGGATAATGATGAGGAATAGAAAATGAAGTACAACTCTGAATCCCGCGTTAACACGGTTCCACTGCTCAAAACCAAGAGTTCATACTAGCTGGCTGTTAATATCTATCAACTATCACCTTTTATATAGTATCGAGCTGTACAATAAGAATTTTTCAGAAGCACTGTGATTACTACAGGCAATTTTTACATGGGAATTGTAGAAGTAGATAAGAACTTCCAATTGACCGGAGAAGGAGAAGAAGGAGAAAAGATAATAATAATGATGATGGTGATGGCGACGACAGCTATTAATCAGAGCCGGGACTCATACCAGCTTATTTATCAACCATCACCTTCTTTAAAACAGATATCGAGCTGTATATTAAGTACAATATGAATTTCTTGGAAGCCCTGCAGTGCGATTGCAACAGCCAATTTTCACCTTGGAATTATAGAAATAAATATGAACTTCTACCTGACCTTTTTTCCTAGATTGCCATCTTGCGGGTATGAGAAATTGTTGCCATGACAACAAAGTTTTAAATTACTCCTTGCAGAACATTGGAGATGCAATATATATTGTTGCATTTGGAGCGGAGAAAATCTAGATTCCCCGAGAGATGCAAAGATTACAGATCTTCCGGAATCGAAGGTCGATGTGCGTTTCCGCACGACTGGAGGCAAATTCATCTCATGGCCGAGAAGTCAAGATTACCATTGTTTTACATGGGTGTACGCACCAACAGGTTGCGTACTTTATGTCTGAAAGAGTGTGAAAAGGAAGGTTGTACACCACTTATCATCAAGTCCTTAGTATCACTTAAAATCAGATGATGGAAAATGGGAACGCAATGAAAGGGATTAATTTCCAAGGGTAAAGGAATCAAGATGTTTTTCTTTAAAAAATGCACACTATCAGTTTACCTGCATGATACTAGTCAACTTATCAGTTTATCTCAATTGAAACTGTATTTTCTTCTTCTTCCTCCTTTTCTTCTATTTTTTCTTCTGCTTCTTCTTTTTCTTCTTCTTCTTCGTCTTCTTCTTCTTCTTCTTCTTCTTCCTCTTCCTCTTCCTCTTATTCTTCTTCGTCTTCTTCTTCTTCTTCTTGTTTTTCTTCTTCTTCTTCTTCTTCTTCTTCTTCTTCTTCTTCTTCTTCTTCTTCTTCGTCTTTTTTTTCTTATTCTTCCTCTTTTTCTACTTCTTCTTCTTCAATCATCTTCTTTTTTTTATTCTTCTTCTTCTTCTCTTTCTTCTTCTTCTACTTCTTCTTCTTCTTCAATCATCTTCTTTTTTTCTTCTTCTTCTTCTTCTCTTTCTTCTTCTTCTTCTTCTTCTTCTTCTTCTTCTTCTTCTTCGTCTTCTTCTTTTTTGTTTTTCTTCTTCCTCTTCTCCTTCTTCTTCTTCTTCTTCTTCTTCTCTTTCTTCTTCTTCTTCTTCTTCTTCTTCTTCTTCTTCTTCTTCTTCTTCCTCTTCTTCTTCTTCTTCTTCTTTTCTGAAGGAGGTATTTTTCCTATTATCGTACAGACAGTTTGAATTGAATATTGAATATTGAAAGAGTATTGAAAGCAACACGATCGCAAAGGCTTTCGAGAAATTATCTTACAGCAATTTCACAAGCCTTGTCCATGATCATTTGAAAATATGCGAATCATTATAATGATGTATTTCTGTAGTTTCTATGATGTCTAGGAGATTGAAATTACCCTCAAGTTGATTCTTCGAAAGTTTTTGCGCTCGTGTTATTAGTACTTAACATTCCCCCACCAAATTCCCATTGAAACCCACATCTATAATTCTTTCGAAGTTTCCAGTACCCATCAATTTTCACGGGCTTCATGTGAATTCATTATTTTTATCCGCAGCTGTCACACATTGATTCGACCCTTTAATAACGCCATTACATTAATAAACTACATTAATAGACAATGACAATTATTTCATAAAGATGTTGGACATATTATTATGTTCTTTTGGTACCCCGAGGGATTCAATTACATCCCGGGAATCTAATTCATTTAACTGTAGGCGACTCCAGAGTTTTTAGCAAAAGAGGGGGTGTGTAAAACCTAATGCATATCAGATAGTACTTCGTCATATTACATGTAAAACGTTCTCAAAGACGTTTTAAAAAGCAATCTGAGGCAATTCATTCGCCTTTTTCGTCACATAAAGAGCGAACACTTAAAAAAGAAAAACGTCATCCGAACAGGATTCTAAGGATTCTACAGGCAAAAGAGATTGGGTATTGAAATTGCCCTTTAGTTGATTTCATGAAAGTCTATGCGATCATGTTATGTCTGCACTAAAATAGATAGAGAGTGTGCACTGAAAACATGCATGCATGCCTGTGCATACCATTATAATTGCCCCCACCCTCTCAAAGAAAAAGATTTAACAAAATTGCTCCTCCCCTTCCACAAAAATAATAGGGGAGCGTACGCTTTTGCCCCGTCGCCCCTTCTGAATTCGCCACCACATTCCAAGGTCTAAATCTATTTTGACGGGGCAGCAATTACACAAATCGAATTAAATACTGACATGTAATTGTCCAAGCCAGTGACTTAAAACGAATAGAAACCGGAACAGTAGACATATTTACGCGCAATATACGATCAATTTACATAGGGTCTTCGAACCTTGTATTGTTACGTATATCAACTAGAAAAGTCAACGCAAAGCGTCGCATCCCCTCGCAGGGTACAAATGGCCTATATACGTCAGAACAAGCTACCTCCATTAGATTTTCACATATATAATTAGGTGTTTTTGCATATTTAATGAGCTATGACCTTTCACCTTTGACCTACATACTCGAAATCGAACTTAGGCTGTGTTTTGATCCAATGTACCTTCATATCAAATTTCATTAAAATCTGTCAAACATTACTAAAGTTATCAATCGGAAACCAGATTTGCATATTTAATGAGCTATGAACTTTGACCTACATACTCGAAATTGAACTTAGGCTGTGTTTTGATACCATGTACCTTCATATCAAATTTGATTAAAATCCGTCAAACATTACTAAAGTTATCAATCGGAAACCAGATTCGCATATTTAATTAGCTATGACCTTTGACCTACATACTCCGAAATTGAACTTAGGCTGTGTTTTGATACCATGTACCTTCATATCAAATTTGATTAATATCCGTCAAACATTACTAAAGTTATCAATCGGAAACCAGATTCGCATATTTAATTAGCTATGACCTTTGACCTACATACTCGGAAATTGAACTTAGGCTGTGTTTTGATACCATGTACCTTCATATCAAATTTTATCAAAATCTGTCAAACATTACTGAAATTATCGATCGGAAACCAGATTCGCATATTTAATGAGCTATGACCTTTGACCTTTGACCTACATACTCTGAAATTGAACTTAGGCTGTGTTTTGATAACATGTACCTTCATATCAAATTTGATTAAAATCCGTGAAACATTACTAAAGTTATCGATCGGAAACCAGATTCGCATATTTAATGAGCTATGACCTTTGACCTTTGACCTACATACTCTGAAATTGAACTTAGGCTGTGTTTTGATAACATGTACCTTCATATCAAATTTGATTAAAATCCGTGAAACATTACTGAAGTTATCGATCGGAAACCAGATGTGTATTTTTTCGCATATTTAATGAGCTATGACCTTCGACCTTTGACCTACATACTCCGAAACCGAACTTAGCCTGTATTTTGATACCATGTACCTTCATATCAAACTTCATTAAAATCCCTCAAACATTACTGAAGTTATTGATCGGAAACCAAATTTGTTAGGACGGACGGACGGACGGACGGACGCACACACGGAAGGAAGGACGGACGGCGGCGTTTCTATATCCCCTCCAACTTCGTCGGCGAGGGGATAATAAGGTGATAATGAATAGGTATTTGTATAGTGCCAAGACAAATGCAAGCGGGAACATTGAAACCAAATGTTTTATCGTTGTACTATCTTATACAAGTTTATTATCTTATGCTGAAAATGATTATTTGATTCTATCCATCATACATTATAAGGCGACGCACGCCATTTCAGGATAACAACTGCTTAATTAGCTGTAGGTTAAAAAAAGGTTTTCAGTTTTCATGTTATTTTCGGGAGATTTAAGGTAGTTCACGATTTCTCCACCCGGAGATTGTTACATAACTATACACAAAATTATGATAAAAAAGCGGGTATGAAAACGCGAAAGACACCTTTTCCAAATTCGTTTAACACAAATGTCGATGGGGTATTGAATTGAATTGAATTTATTTTCTTCTGCAACATACAAATCAAATTAAATTTCAGCAATATAACATATATAAAATATAACAATTTTTGTAAATGATGACATTAAAGAAAAATTTAACTGATAACACAATACCAATAATTATTATTATTTTTCTTTTCTTTTAACGTTTTAGCCCTCTATAGGCTATTTTATTGAATCAAACAAAACATTTTACAATTATTATTATTGCTTGATAGCGTGATAGCCCAGAGGAAAGGGAGGGGTGATGATAAAACAATTAAAACAAAAACTGGTGATGGTGATGATGGTGATGATAATGAATGATGGTGAAAATGAAATGAAAATATGCTGATGTAAATATGTCTGACACAGAAAACTTATATAAGTATGAGGGAGTTATAAAATATTATAGTGATGGATGTTTTATAGGAATCTGAAAATAATATTGAAAAATAATTCAGCACTGGGAATACCTTTTCCAAAAAATGTATGGAATTGCCTCCAATTAATGCTAGGGTTTCTTCAAATATTTCACAAAACATAACATTCTTTGGATATAACCAGCATG
>CP137677.1:27187820-27215328 GCA_037976565.1 Mesocentrotus franciscanus | reverse complement strand
TTTGCACAAGCAGACGACATTCCATAAAGAATGAACATAATTGCAATGTCATTATTTCGCAAATTATAATGAGTTTAGTGTATATAAATGTGTTGGCGTTTCACACCATTCAACAAGGGATATGAAACCGATTCTGAAAACTAAAATCTTTTGTTTGTAAATACACCGGATAGGGGTTCATGAAAATCAAATAAACCATACTTTCAAACTAAAAACACCCCGGAATGATAGCATGGACGGCATTTGCTACCTCTTGAAACGCCGAACATACCGCCGTGTACGCAGCTGAAAATACAATGTAATCCTAGTATAAATATCATTAATTAACCGTTGTTTTTTGGTGTAATATTGATATGTACTTTATATTCAGTCAATGTGTTCCCATGTTTTTGTTTAACTTATTTTGCTAGTTGAATTTTGTATCATTATCTAAACCATGCATGAACTGTGTTAAATGTTATTATTTGATATTTTGTACAGTTCTAATTGTAAATTATCTATTTTTATGTGCAGTTTTTATAATCAGGGCTCCATGGAAGACCAGTTTTTATTTGTGAAATAAATAAATAAATAAATAAGTTTTCCATTTTAATTTGGACATCTACAGAGATGCATTTATATCTAGCAGGGAAGTATATAAAAATGGACTTTTCAGCGTTTATACTCAATCTGAAACAATTTGAAAATTCCTATTATTCAGTATCTTTCAAATCGAAATTCGAAATTCAAGTTGCGTCTTCTTGCCACATATAAATGACTTCCCTGATGCATAGAATTACCATATAATTATGTCGTTCTGTATTATTATTGTGTTTTAGTTTGTAATGTCTTGGTTACGTCTTGCATTTTGTTATATTGTGAATTTTAACGTTTTGTCATTTATGTTATGGGTCCACCCACTTCCCTCAAGCCACCGGCTTTATCGGATGCTAATAATCCAGTTCACTTCTCAATGTATATATATTATATGTGATTTGTTATGAAATAATAAATTGAATTGAATTGAATTGAATATTCAAGTTTGTTTTATAAGAAAGTAATGTCATTTGAAGTGTAAACAACATTGGTGTCATCAGCAAAGAGGATAAATTTCAATTTGTCAGAACAGTATGGGAGGTCGTTTATAAAGATTAAAATCAGAAGTTGCCCCAACATTGACCCCTGTGGTACCCCCCACATGATATGTCTAAATTGGATGTTATATAATGGGTTCCAACATGGAAATCATTCTTAAATCAAAGAAGGTGTAAACCTCGAATCCCATAAGAGTACAGTTTAGATTTTTTTTAAATATGGAAAAGTCCATGGTATCAAACGCTTTGATTATATTTTAAAAGAGACCAAAAGCATGTACTCTTTTGATGAATGCATTAACAAGATAATCATGAAGATTAAAGACAGCCGTTTCTGTTGAAATATTCGCAAGGAACCCATAATGATTTTTATTAAAGAAATACATAACAATACATACGGTTATTGATAGGGTTTTTTAAGTGTTTTAGAAAATATGGAAGTATAGATACTGGCATATAATTATTAACATTATAAATATCACTAGCGATATCATTTTCGATATTATAAATGTCGTTCTTCTTATGGATAGGTCCTATCTACAGGGGTAGATATAATATATATATAGAGAGAGAGAAAGAGATAGAGAAAGAGAGATAGGAAAAGATTTGATTTTAAAACAGAAAAGACATACAAAAAAACTAATTGAACATTACCTTGTATATAATCTTACATAGATACAGTATGCCTTACATGAATACAATCTGGTCTGGGTGGATAAGGGATTAAAAAATTAGGAAAAAGAGTGAAAGAAAGGAAGGTGTGAGCAAGAAGCAGAGGAGAGAGAGAGAGAGAGAGATAATGAGACATTGAACAAAATCAGGCGATGTATATGGAAAAAATTCTTACAAGTCATATAATAATTAATATTGAGTGATACAAATACCTACAAAAAATTACATAAAATGAAAGATCGTATTAATCTTGGTCATGGGAGTCGTTAAGAATTATTAATCAATACTGTAATTCAGTGTGCGTATTAAGAAAGGCAACAGGCCGTTTTGCTGCGTCGTAATATCTGAACGAGCCTTAAGTGTAAAATCTGCTGCATTCGTTAGGTCACGAACTGTCAGGCACTGAGGGTACAGCAAATAACTCATAGACAAAATCTGGGCTATTGCTAGTAAGGAACCAGAGAAGGTGCTGCAG
This sequence comes from Mesocentrotus franciscanus, assembly GCA_037976565.1. Classification (NCBI taxonomy): domain Eukaryota; kingdom Metazoa; phylum Echinodermata; class Echinoidea; order Camarodonta; family Strongylocentrotidae; genus Mesocentrotus; species Mesocentrotus franciscanus. Next base: position 27,213,108 of record CP137677.1, on the reverse strand, counting down.
CCCCCAGCCTTGCCCCTCCCCCGTGATTTGCATATCATTTAACCATCATCTCATGATCGGGCAGGGAAGAGGTATCTTAATTTTGCCTTGCTTGCTTGCTAGGTGCAGCTTGTCTATTCCAGATTTTGGCGATCAAGACTTTCCATCTACCTCTATCTCTTGTTCTTTGTAATGTGACGTTACTTCTGTTACCAGTCAGCCTAGTGATTTTAAAGGTAGTGTATCCCTTTTGCAGCCAACATCAAATTATGTAAAACTTTACAGGAATTATGAATATGTCACGTATATCATAGCAGTGTCCTAGTATTCAAATTATATTAGGAAACCCGTTTACTTTCTAGACTTCACTGTCAGACACTATTGAGTGACTGACTGACTTCCCTTTTTTTCGTTGGTAATAACATACATAAAATGAGCCGTAAAGGGTACATGAGCTTTTGTCCACATCAATAGCCCACTTCTTGTAATGGCCAAAATTAAGCTGATTGAATCGTTGCGCAGAACAAAACGTACGACCATTCGGTACAAGGATCTGACAATCAGACTATTTAATTAAACAACCGCGCTCGCTAAATTCGATTCGACAACTAACGGTCGATATTTACCCACAAAAAGACATTTTCAAGCCCTTCTGTTCCGAGGGAAGTTCTAAATTAGTATTGTCTTTCAAATGCCATTGGGATTCAACCTTTTCAGTTTTGGGCCTAAAAATGGGACATACTATTTTTAAAAAGTGTCATCTTTTTTATGATTTCTGAAATGGTATTTCTCGCAGTGATTATAATTTCTGTTCACGTTAAGTTCACGGTAAATGTCTTGTACACTGTTTTGTGATTGGTCAGCATCACATGTTTAATACGCTCACTTGACCTGCGCGTAAAGTCCATACATATAGCCATAATTGACACCGTTCCTCCATTATCGTCATCATGCTCTGTGAAGTTTCGGTCCGATTTATTACTAGCACAAAACGGGCAATCATTTAGCCATCCCAGAGTCTTCACATTTACACTCCCATACATCGACTCTCCCGGTAACCGACGACCAGTTGGTGAGTTTGATAAATTCAGTTGATTAATTCATTTCGTTTAATTAACTCAATAGCGAGGCAGACCATTTCATTCATATTTGAATCTAATCTATCGACTTGATATTCCATGTGTAGTAGTCTCTTTTACAATACATCTGAGTAACTGACTCCCAAATGGATGAATTATTGAATGTCATTTACACACATATAGACTGCAGTTCTTTGAGCTATTTCATCATAAATTCCTAATTACAGTCATGATTAAAATACAAAAAAATAAACTGCTACGTGCTAGGTGATTCTTGCAACATATTTGATTTGATTTGATCTGATTCGTCAGGAATAAGTACATAATATAAGTGTACTACCACTACTACTGCCACTACTACTACCACCACATCCTTCACCACTAATACTACTACTGCTACTACCTATACTGATAATAATAATAATAATAATAATAATAATAATAATAATAATAATAATGACAATAATAATAATAATAACAGTAATAATAATAATAATAATAATAATAATAATAATAATATCAATAATGATGATAATAATGATAATAACAATAACAATAATAATAGTGGGCTCTTGTATATCGCTCATGTCTGTCAAACCTGAAACACCTGGTGCTCCATAATAATTATGGAATCTCTAAGAAAGAAAGGAAAGAAATATACATTGACAAGACGATAACATAATGCAAGCTAATTATTAGCTTTTGGGTCACAGTCCCTACTGTCTGCTGCCATTAGATCACTACAGGGAACAAACGGGAAGGGGGCAGTGTATACCCAGAATCCCAATTTAGTGAAGGATTACTTCTTATTAATCTAGATGACTGTATTATTTCACCTTTCTTGCCTGAAGACGTGTTTCAAAGTGAATTGTTTGGGCACCATCCCATCCATTGTGAGGTCGTTTTTGCAACTTCTTATTTGTTTTCCCTGTTTCTCTCCCATTTCAACCGTCACAATCCCCGCAAGCTGTCTTAGAGAATTCCTTTTCTTTATTGTACCGGTGATTTGTCTTTAATAGGGTTGACGAGCTAGCTCCTCTTTAGGTGTTTTGGGCTTCCAAAAACACAGACGCCTTTGCATAAAGCAGTTTCAATAGGGATATTCTTGTATTTAATAGACCGGTTTACTAACGTTCAAATTTTATATATACTTTTTAAACAAAGGTTGTTCTTGACAACCCGAAAGCTTGCCCGAGGCTTGTCCAACATAGCAACCAGTAATGTATGCAGACTGGATTCCAAGTATTGTATTTCATTCATTAATATTTACAGGTTAATGGGTTTAATGGAATAACTCGTCACTATGTCCATAGGAGAGAAACGATCCATAATTTGGAATAATTTATGTTAGTCAACCGGTCTCTTGAATGATGCTTTGTTGAACTGTGCATGGATATTCCCTACAAAAGTGTATGAGAGAGGAATAAAGCAAGACAAATGTTAAGTTTCTCAGCAAGACATGGGCATCGCCATTTTCTTGATAGCGTGACGCACCTTGCGAAATCGTTTATCGAATGTATTCAAATTCACAGATGCTTCCATCTCAGGTGTGTAGTGATGAAGTATTTCATTCACCTGCTATTATCCTTTGTACTACTCGGGGAGAACTGCCAGAACGCAAATTGCATTAAAAAGTTGGTGTTCTTCTGGGGTGAAGGTTTCGCAGAAATGAAATAGATTTATCAACTGCTTTATTTTAAATAAATGAGTCACAATTGTAGCCCTGTTATATATTGTTTGTTAACCAAATACATTTTTTTACCTTCTCAGCTTTGATTTTCTCTCATTGAAAAGTAAAGGTTTTGGTATTGAATTAAAAGGGCTTCCAACTAAAGCTTGGTGCATGATACATGTACACGTTCGCCTGGTACGTCACATTATCAAGAAAAATCCCTGTGCCCATGTCATGCTAAAAGGCATTACATCATGCCAAGAATATCCTCACATCTATTTCTCTTGTACACTTTCGTAAGGAATATTTTACATCAAACAGCATGATTACATCTCATTTTTCGAATACCTACACTTATTCTTTGGGTGAGGTTTCCTTTAAGCCTAAATACATGTTTACAAGAAACGTGCCTGAAAATGATGCAATCATAATATTTAATGACTAACAGTGGGAAAAATCATTCAAATCGTTTAACTAGATTGCATGCAAGTTGTAGAGATTTACTTTGGCGCTCCAAATGCATCTTCGTTAGTGATTAATATGCAATACGTGTCTTTGTTTTAAGTATTTGTTAAGGATTTGCGTGATTTAATAATGTTGAACTTTTTTGCTACATAAGTACCAACCGTATGCCCGGATTATGAATGTAAACAACCAATATGCATGGCATATTTAAATCTTTCTGTGTGCATGAATAACTCGTGCTAGAGGAGATGGATGCCCGGGTAGGGACAAATCGGGCATTTTAACTATGGTACCGGAGAACACCACCGGTTGCTAAAGAATAATCAAAAGTGTGAAAATCCTCTTATAACTTAGGCTTGTATATAACTTGTTTTAGAACCTAGAAACCCCCTTAAATATTCCTTGTTTTCATTATATAAAATAGTTCACAGAGCCGTACCTCTGGATGACCTACACTACATCTGCGGAAAGTGTTATGGAGATAGAAAATTCTCTGGAAAGGACGACTAAGGAAATGGTCTGAAACAACACAGATGCCAACAAGGTTTGTTTCAATGTTGACTCATACGAGACATACGAGCTTTAGAAGAAGTAAAAATTAGTGTGAATGATCAGTAAATATTTTAAGATTCTTAGGCAAATGGACCACGAGAAGCTGGACAAGTAAAAAAGAAGTTATTGATTATGCTAATAGAACGATAGTTTGTTTGCGAAATCGGAGCAAAAATTGAGCAGATTAATGACATGGACAATGTAACTTATGACACTGTCACTGACATTGACTACGTAACTTTACTTGGTTCATAAACGCCTTTTTCCACAGCGGAATCTACCAAAGAGCCTCTGCCAGGCATTGCCTACCAGCACCGTCTCATTGACGACAACGGATCCGCCAGGCCGAAAGCGCCCTCATCTCAGGCTCACGCGAATTCCAAAGCCATGCAGACAGCCTTCTTGAAGCGCGAATATGAAATCACCAAGAATCTTTTCGTCGTTGTCTGCATCTTCACGATCTGTTTGATGCCCAACATCGTCAATTTTATGATACCAGGCACCAGTGTCCTTACCCTCTATGGGGCGATGATTTTGACCTCCAACAGCTCTATCAACCCTATCATCTACGCCCTCAAACATCCCAACTTTCATGAAGCGTTCAAGATTGTCTTTCGATGTCGCAAGGCCAACGCCGTTAGCTCCAGCAGCGGTAAGACCCGTTCTACTGGTCCCACCATTCCGTGAACATCAGATACATTTTGTTTTCCAACTATGAAGAGCGTAGTAGTTGAGTATGTGCATGCCTTGCTGGCAATTTTTTTTTTATTCCGCAAAATCAATGCGTGTTTATGAACAAATTGTCCATTTGTTAGAACTATTTCCAGATGTGGCCTTTGATTGTATTCCTCAACGTTTATTTGATTTTTGTTTTAAGTCAGTGAGTTATCAATATACTTAGGTTTATTCCTGTTTCTTTGTGATGGTTTGTCTTAACCAAGCAAACACCTCTTTACCTTAATTTATACAATTTCATAAATTTCTGAATTGAATTGATTTATTTAGAGAAGAAATATACACTTTGATCAAAGAGAATTTTCCGGTATGGAATATTATCGATTTTTTTTTAAATTAACAATGCAAAAGAATAAATTTCAAGGGGCTTTTAATGTTATCTTCCATGATTTACTTGGGACTTTATGAGTTTCTTTAATCATGGAGAGTATTCATTCAAATGGAAAGATTGAACATCTGTGTCTCAATTAGTGGTTGTACTGTTCTAGGCAATGTGACTGAATATGTATACATTTGCTTGTACGTTTGCTTAACCCTTTACTGTGCCAGTGAGGAATTTCGCGCAGACCCTATGCACAAAATCCTATACAGTACTTCGTCTGGAGTTCAAAGAGTTAAAGTGGAGTAGATTGAATTGAACTGAAACGAATGGAAATTCACATTCGATTCAGACCAACAAACTATACGATTACAATATGTTTACTATGGTAGATGGCAAATGGAGACTATCGTTAAATAGGATCGCAGAGATGGATGTCCGAAGCATTAATTTACATTGGAAACGTCAGGAACAAATCAACAGTGGTAAATCAAGAGTGGTAACTCTACCAACATCAAAGTTTATAATTTCTTTGAATGGTAGGAGTAAGGCAATTCAGAATAGGGAAGAAGTAGCAGTACAAGTTGGAAAGGTATACAGGCTGGATGGAGGCAGCAGCTCTAGAACATCAGCTCGTAAAAGAAGGTATATAAGTGGTTTTAAAAATATGATTCAGCGGGTTATATTTGTTTTAATGCGATAGGGTATAGTGTGAGATATTATTGACTCGTCGTATCGAAGATCAAGAGTGTGCATTCAATGACCCCACAAGTATACTAATTGATTCATTGTGTCTTTAAATTTTATTGATCGGAGCGTGGTAGTCACAAATGTTCATCAACCATACTACTATCGCTAGGACTTTCGAGAAATCAACTCTAAAGACAATGTCAACACTCTACAAGGTGTCCTTGTAAAAAGAAAACCCATGTGTACAGGTGAATTACTCGATAATTCCAAATAATTTTGTAGATGTGTACGTAAAAGGAGAGCTAATTTTTCTCTTACTTCATATATGAAAAAACCTCATAAAAAAGTCACGCATGATCAATTTCAGACAGTATGGAGTGGCAGTGTCACAAACACAATTGTCCAAAATAAGTGGGTGGCTGCTACGTTTCGTTCCTTTTGGTTTTGAAAAGATATGCTATGATTTTGATAAAAATATAAGTACTCATCATTTCAAAGCTCATATTTTGTTGTATATGAGACCATAATCATGATGGAAGGATCACACATGACCGAGCAGGCAGCATAATTTGCAACTGATTAGGCACATTGTCATTTAGTTGTAGAAAATTAATGAGCCAGCTGAACAAAGATCAATGTGCCTTACCAATACCATTGTCATGCCTGTTCAGTCATTCATGATCCTTCCATCATTAGATTTTTTTTTTCTCCACAAAATTATCATCCCAAATCAATTCATTTTCTTTAAAAACCATAATGTACTAAATGAAATACCATTCACTTATTTTGGACAAATTTGGTTTCCGACATCGCCACTTTCAGACCGTCTGAAATCGGTCATGCGTCATTTATTGAGCATATTTTTGGTGTCATATGGAAGGAGAGAAATCACACTTTTAAATGATTTATGCGTTAATAAAAAATATTGAAGAAAACAATTTGGGATTATTGAGTAATTTACCAATAAACTTCCGTTTTCACTTTTTTCAGGTACACCCTGTATTGTACTACCTGTAATAATCGTATTCAGATTATATCTCATATCATTGTATTGTTCGCACGTTTCAAATGTTGGCGCGCAGGGCTATCAAACTTGCGTAATGCCCGCCGCATTGCACGCGAGGCGTCAGTTGCCTGACGTAGGATTGTGTCAGTGACTGGTGCGTCCTTTCATGCGTCATTGGAGAGTGACATCGTTAAAACGTGATTGCAACATGAAAAGTGCAAACAATCCTTTTAAATAATAGCGCATTAGCTAATTGTTTCTCAGACTTGTTTAGGGAATAACGCAATGGAACTGACGCCTCATGCGCAACGGTTGATATGTATGTTGATGTTTCGAAAGTTTTTGCGATCATGCTCAGTTTGAATATAGGATCTTACGTCAGATGGATGCGTCTCCAGACTTTAAATCAAGTTGTCTTACACATGTATATGTATATATATATATATATATAGTGTTTCATGGACTGGAAAAGATCTGTGGAATTTGTGTGTGCAGATAGTATTTGGTACGAGAATTTTGTATCATCCTCATGGATTAAGGTGTTCTAATAATGTAAAACTTTTTGCAAATTTGATTGTTGTATACACGTCAATATAATCTAATACGTCAGTCAGATAGTTCATGCAGTTTTGGTTGAACCCAATCCTACGCCCTTGAAAGCCATATCTTTACATTTCCCCCTAATTAAGTAGAAATGTTTCACACATATTGCTAAAAACAAGTTTGGCATTATGACAGGTGCAGAGTACTCCAACCATTAAGGGTTTAGTTTGATGGCGGTGGCGTATCCAGCATCGGGTGATCCAGCTAGCTAGCATACACCCTTTAAGATACCCTACTTAATAATAATATAAATAAAATAAATATATAACTTGCACAGGGTTTAGGGTTTATGACACGAGAGCAGTCAATTTAAAATCCATGTTCCCAACCTCTGTGGTTAAGACGGAATATCCGTTCACAGTCATTTAGAAAAGAACAATATAACAAACAATGTGTGAATCAGTTACTCCCCCACGAAAAAAGGCAAACATATAGATTTGCAAAAGGCAAATCTATATGTGTTAACATACTAAAGGTAGGGGTGTCGTAGTTTTGAACACTTTACTAGAAATGCGCAGGTCGCGGGTTCGAGCCCCGGCATGGCAATTTATCTACATTCAGCCACTCTCCAAATGGCGCCTGGTCGGAATACTCCACAGGAAGCGGAGCGTGTGCACTGTCATGTGTAAATTAGCAATTGTATGCAATGACCAGGGTAATAATAATTACAATTTGAAGCGCTATACAGATGTGACTACTGTTTCCATTATTAGTATACTCTATTCTACATGAAGATTCTTATCATGCATTTAACAAGCAGACTTTCAGGTAGTGTATATATATATGTATATATATTGTTGTAGGAATAGGCACAATGTTTTGTATATGCACAATTCAATTTCTCTTATTTTAATTGATTTTATTTGAAACCAGTACACAAAAGTAACGAATTAAAAAAAAATGATTAGCTTTGTCATAAACTTGGGCTTTCGAAAAGCATTTTTTGGAAAGTTTAATTTAATTTCATCCATAGGGATCACTCATGGAAAAATAACTGTATTGTCCAACCAAATAATGATCGATGCCCAAGTAAAATGGCAACTCTAGGTCTACCGCATTTAAATACCATTCATAAACAACTAGACACGCACCCATAATACCAAAAGAAAGCCCAGAATCGGGAGAGAGAAAATTATTTGATAGAGATGCATTGCCGCCGCCATCATCTAAAAATGTACAACAAGTCTACTTGGATCAATTTTCCACGTCATTGTGTCACAGGGTTTTTTGTTACAGCATCACTTACTAAAAGGCTAAAAGGTTTTCCTTTTTATCTAATCGCTCCATAAGGTACAAAATTGAAATCATGGTGGTAGGCGATCGACATTCGTTCTTCAAGACACCGGATCATGAAAATGCATAACGTGAGGAGGAATTGAAAAGCAACGAAGGAACAGAAAAGAAAGTGGGTCAAATTGAATAGTTGGCCAACAATACAGAGACATTTAGCTCAGGAAGTAAAAGTAGACGTCTAAAACATGATTTCTGGTTAAAATGGTCGCCTTGAAAGCTCGGAAGCAAAGACCAAGGAGGAGTGATATCCGCTATAAAAGAACGGAATATTATTATTAAAACTGTATGGGAAGACTTCGAGAGCACACGTTTCAGCTTGACTATTAAGAGAACAATTTAATATCAGCAAAGAATATCATTAATGCAATTTATAAAAAATAATAATGGAGCGGGATGATCCAATGGGGAAGAGGCGACACGTCTCGACGTACTGATGGGGCTTGGCGGGGGGCAGTTGACCCCAAATAAAATTCAAACATGGTTAATGTCTAATCTGATACCAGTGATCTACAAATGTGGCTGAAAAGACATGATTTTCCGGGTTTTGACCCCCCAAATAAAATTCAAACGTGGTTTATTTCTAATTCGAAACCAGTGATTTACAAATGTTGTTGAAATGACATGCTTTTCCGGGATTTGTTATCACTTTTTTATAATTTATACTTTTGTATGCGTTTGTTGGACAATGACTCATACCCAAATTTACAGTCGGGCAAAAAAATATGCTTATTTAGAAGCCTACATGTCAGGACCTGCGGAACGGCGGTGCTCGGGGGCTCGAGCAATTCCCCCCTTACTTTTTTGAAAAAAAGAAATAGACAGAAAGAAAGAAAGAATAGCCACTTGCCAGTGTCACAAATGAGGTATCAAAATATGCTCATCTGACCGTAATTTAATGCCTAAAACCCCTAAGCTTCCGGGGGCTCCGCCCCCTGGACCCCACGCCTTTTAGTAACCTGCCGGTGTCACAAATAAGTTATCAAAATATGCTCATCTGACCGTAATTAAATGCCTAAAACCCCTGAGATTGCCCCCTGGACACCACCAAGGGCCCTAAGGCGGACCCCTGGATGCTCATCTGACCGTAATCTATTGCCTAAAACCCCTGAGTTTCTTGGGTCTCCGCCCCCTGTACCCAAAGCCAATTAGTAACCTGCAGGTGTCACAAAATGGTATCAAAATATGGTCATCTGACCTCAATTAAATGCCTGAAACCCCTGAGCTTCCGGGAGCTCCGCCCTATGACCCCTGCCGGGGCTTCGCCCCTGGACCCCACGCCAATTTACGCTCCAATCGCTTTGCTTGCTACGCTCTACATTATCGTTAATACTTAAGCCCCCCCAATTAGTAACCCCAAGCCAATTAGTAACCTGCAGGTGTCACAAAATGGTATCAAAATATGCTCATCTGACCTCAATTAAATGCCTAAAACCCCTGAGCTTCCGGGAGCTCCGCCCTTTGACCCCTGCCGGGGCTTCGCCCCTGGACCCCACGCCAATTTACGCTCCAATCGCTTTGCTTGCTACGCTCTACATTATCGTTAATACTTAAGCCCCCGCCAATTAGTAACCCCAAGCCAATTAGTAACCTGCAGGTGTCACAAAATGGTATCAAAATATGCTCATCTGACCGGAATTAAATGCCTAAAACCCTGAGCTTCCGGGAGCTCCGCCCTTGACCTCCGCCGGGGTTTTGCCCCTGGACCCCAAGCCAATTTACGCTCCAATCGCTTCGCTTGCTATGCTCTACATTATCGTAAATACTTTAGTTCCCCCTCCGCCCCCCTGCCACTTTCAAAAACGTTCCGCGGGCCTGCATGTAACATTTTAAAGTGGTTGGATGCGGATTTTGTTTCCCCCAATCGTTTTTGCTCATCAGAGACTATCTTGACTTGTACCTGTTTGGAATAACAGGTGGGATATTCGTAAACGTGTTCCTGAAAAATTAGTGTCGTGTTTTGGCTCCACCCCGCCCTTTCGGACTATCTTGCCTCTGCCTCTGCTAAAGAATGAATCTAGAGTTAGCGTATACATTGTATCACCCTTTTTTAGCAATAATATTATATGTATTTGGGGAAATATAACTGTCAAACACGTGATAATTCAAGAAAGCGGTAACTACACTCAGCAAAAAAAAGTCTATTAAGTGTATAATTGATATAAACTTACCTTTCATTTTATCAAAATAAACATGAATTAATTATTTTTAAAATGATATGCAATAGACCATTTTCATAGTGTAATTGCATTCAATACATAAATCTTTGTTGAGTGCCATGTTATAGATTATACCATTCACCTGTTACAAATAATTGTATTTCAATAGTCAGAATGCGAATTTCATACATTTATTGTATATCCGGCCGGCCAATCAGAACGCAGGAAACTGTACATCTATACAACTATACCAGTGGCGGATTCAGGGGGGCACACTATGCACACTGCAAAATTGTGCCCCGGAAAAAAAGGGGAAAGGGAAGAGGAAAAGAAAAGGGATAAAAGGAGAAAAGGGAGGGGGAATGAAAAAGAAGGGGAAAAAGAGAGAAAAGGGAAGAGAGAAAAGGAGGGGGAAAGGAAGAAAGGGGAAGAGAGAGGAGATCGAGAAAAGGCGGTAAAGGAAGAAGGGGGAAGGGGGAAAAAGAAAAGGGGAAAAGGAGAATAATGAGAAGGGAAAAGAAAGAAAGGGGGATGATATCATAAAAGGATGTTTTTTTTACCGGGAAAGGGGGGGGCACGCAATTTCGCAGTGTGCATAATATAGGGTCCCTCTTGCCAGGCGTGTAGTCCCCCAAAAAAAAAAAGCACAAGAAGAACACACAAAAAAGAGATGAAAAAGGGGGGAAAGAGAGAATTTTTTGTGAGTTAAAGGAGAAAAGAAAAAAATTAAAAGAGAATTAAACAACGATAGAAGAGAGGTGCGAGAGCATGAGGAATTGCATTTCTTTTAACGTCTTTCAGACAAGGATTAAGAGTAGAGAAAGGTACAACGAATCGTCTTCTCTCTCTCTAATAATTTAATGAAACGTGAACGCTTTGACGTGGTGACTCCACCCAACATCCCCCTCTTTCTCTTACTCCAACCCCTCTTCTCTTAGGCTCTTACCCCCAGTGGCGGATCCAGGGGGGCCCCCTCCCCTAGGAAAAAACAGGTAAAAACAGCCTTTTTTAAAAAAAAGAAGATGGGCCCCCTCCCCTAGCGCCCAAGGGGTGGCGGTGAAAAAAATTACCCTTCCCGGAGGGGAAAAAATTTTCGGGTGCCCAAAAAAAAAAAAATGTGCTCATTACCCCTGGCGCCCAAGGGGGGGCGCAAAAAAAACCTTCCCGGAGAAAAAAATTTCGGGTGCCAAAAAAAATTGTGCTCACTACCCCCCACCACTGAGCGAAAAATCGACCGGCACGATTTCCAAATTTTCGCACGAAGTGGGCCCCTTTTTAGGCCTCCTCCCTTGCCGCCGGCTGGATCCGCCCCTGCTTACCCCCTCTCTTTCATCCCCGGTTCTTTTGTTTCCTTTTTCTCTTTTTTTTCCTTTTCTCCTTTTCTTTCATCTCTTTCTTTTCCTTTGGGGTGGGGTGTCGCACCCCCACACCCCCTTTTAGCGACGCCCCTGGTTGTTATCCCATTATTCTTTTAAAAGAAATGCAATTCTTCATGCTCTCGCACCTCTCTTCTATCGTTGTTTAATTCGCTTTCATTTCTTTTCCTTTAACTTTATACAAAAATTGTCTCTTTCCCCCCTTTTTTCCATCTCTTTTTTGTTCTTCTTGTGCTTTTTTTTTTTTTTTTTTTTGGGGGCTACACGCCTGGCAAGAGGGATCCCATATTATGCACACTTCAAAATTGCGTCCCCCGCCCCTTTCCCGGCAAAAAAAAACACCTCCTTATAATATCATCCCCCTTTCCCTCTTTCTTTTCCCTTCTCATTATTCTCCTTTTCCCCCTTTTCTCTTCTCCGTCTTTCCCCCTTTCTTCCTTTTCCGCCTTTTCTCTCCTCTCTCTCTCTTCCCATTTCTTCCTTCCCCCTCCTTTTTCTCCTTGTCTCCCTTTTTCTTTTCCCCTTCCCCTTCCCCCTTTGTTTTTTACCGGGGGGCTCGTGCCCCCTGTGCCCCCCTGAATCCGCCACTGGTATAGTTGTATCGATGTAAAGTTTTCTCTTCTCCGTCTTTCCCCCTTTCTTCCTTTTCCGCCTTTTCTCTCCTCTCTCTCTCTCCCTCTTCCCCTTTCTTCTTTTCCCCCTCCTTTTTCTCCTCTTCCCTTTTCTCTCCTCTCTCTTTTCTTCTTCTTTTTCTCTTCCCTTTTCTTTCTTTTTTCCTTCTTTTTCTTTCCCCCTCCTTTTTTCTCCTTTTCTCCCCTTTTCTTTTCCCCTTCTCCCTTCCCCCCTCTTTTTTACCTGGGGAGGGGGGCACGTGCCCCCTGTGCCCCCCTGAATCCGCTACTGGAATAGCTGTATAGATGTGTAGTTTCCTGCGTTCTGATTGGCCGACTGGATAGACGTACAGTCGTATAGTTGTATAGTTGTACGGATAGTGGCATGCTTGGCCCGCCATATACCCCGCCATATTTACCCCGACTAGCTCTTAACACCACCTTTACCCTAGGGTAACTTGCCTCCGTCTGGACAAGAATAATGAAATACAATTATTTTTAACAGGTGAATGAAATAATTTGTAAAGAGAAAGTGAAGAAAGAGATGTGCATTAAATTTGTTTACATTACGAATAATGGCCTATTGTAATCATATAATTCATGTTTAAGTGAGCATAGCCAAGACAAGACTCGGAGGAATGTGTTGGTTAGCCCAAGCAGTCAGTGGACCTGTCATGGCCTTTATGACTACCAAAGCGGACACCATGCGGTAACCCGACACATGCTCCGCCGACAATTGCTCCGCCGACATTTACTCCGCAAAACGCGACAATTACTCCGCGACATTTGCTCCGCGACATTTGCTCCGCCGACAATTGCTCCGCCGACATTTGCTCCGCCGACAATTGCTCCGCCGACATTTGCTCCGCCGACATTTGCTCCGCCGACATTTGCTCCGCCGACAATTGCTCCTCCGACAATTGCTCCGCGACATTTGCTCCGCCGACAATTACTCCGCATGAAATGATAAATGCTCCGGTGACAAATGCTCCTCGAACGACATTTGCTCCGACGACAATTGCTCCGCCGACATTTGCTCCCCCGACAAATGCTCCTCCGACATTTGCTCCGCCGACAATTGCTCCGCCGACATTTGCTCCCCCGACAAATGCTCCTCCGACATTTGCTCCGCCGACAATTGCTCCTCCGACAATTGCTCCGCCGACATTTGCTCCGCCGACAATTGCTCCTCCGACATTTGCTCCGCCGACAATTGCTCCTCCGACATTTGCTCCGCCGACAATTGCGCTGCATGAAGCGACACTTGCTCCGGTGACAATTTCTCCTCCGACATTTGCTCCGCATGAAGCGACATTTGCTCCGGTGACATTTGCTCCGACGACATTTGCTCCGCCCAAAAAGTGCCCCGTAAAATACAAATGCTACTACGACAATTATTGCTCCTCCCCAAAAGTACCCCGTTGAAGACAAATGCATCGCCGACGTATCAGGAGTGCCCCATAAAAGACAAATGCTCCGCCGACAATAAAATTGCTCTCTGATCCAAATGTGCCTCGTGGAAGACATGAATGCTCCTCTGGCAATTAGTGCAATAAATTGCTCTGCCGTCATTTGTTTTGCCTAAAAGTGCCTTACAGAAGACAAACGCTCAGCCGTTTATTGCTCTACCCCATAATGTTTAATTAATCAAAAATCAAGTTATAGCTCCTTATGCAAGTTCCCCACCGAAAGATAATTACTCCGCTCAAAATCTGTTTCATGTATTGCACATTAGCTGATACAAAGCTCAAAACTCTCTCTCTCTCTCTCTCTTTCTCTCTCTCTTGCTCTTCTTTTACCTTTTTACACCCTTTTCTTGTCTTCCTAGCTCTTTTCTTTCCTCTCATGCTATTAGTCTTCTTTCATTTTCCTCACCTCTTCTCTTCTGCCCCACTCGAGTTCTATTTCTCTCATGAAATTGTAACCTAATGTAGTACATGTATTACATTCTTGTTTAGAATAGTATTTTCAATAATATCCAGTCCGTTCTCTATAGATTTCTTCCCTTCAGTTAAGTGTTTGTAGCTTTACTATATATATCTTAGTGTGTAAAGCACCCCGTCTCATTCGAGTACTTTGTTTTCACTGACTTTAAGTGATGAAGAACTAACATCAAACTGCAACAAAATGATTTGTGAAAATGGGAATAAGCAGTAAGGTTAAGAACTATACCATGAAGATAATAAAGTACACTGTTAAAAAAAACAGAAGATTTTACAGGAAAAAAAAAACAGAATCATTCTGTAAATTGTTGTTACTGGAAATTTTCTGCAATTTAACAGGACAGATTCCTAAAAAAAGATTAAAAAATTTTATTTACAGGAAATTTGTATGCTTACATACCTCATGTACCAATTTTCTATAATTTTACAGAGTGCTTTGTGAAGTAAAGTAATCCTCATGTTTAAAGGAAAAATCTGTTTTTTTTACAAATTGTTTTGTGAATCATTGTAGCCGCAGACTACTGTAATTTTAAAGAATAATTCCAAAAGAAACGAAATAACTGGGTTTCAACAGAGTTTTTCATTAATTTTACTTGAAATGAAAAGAAGAAATTTTATTTTACAGCAATTTGTTATGCTTACAGACCAAATGTTCCGATTTTCTGTAATTTTATACAGAGTGCTTTTTGAAATAGAGTAATCCTTATTTTTAAAGGAAAGATCTGTTTTCTTACAAAATTGTTTTGTGAATCATTGTAGCCGCAGACTACTGTTACAATTTTAAAGAATAATTCCAAAAGAAACGAAATAACTGGGTTTCAACAGATTTTTTCATTTATTTTACTTGAAATGAAAAGAAGAATTTTTTTTACAGGAATTTGTTATGCTTACAGATCTAATGTTCCGATTTTCTGTAATTTTATACAGAGTGCTTTTTGAAATAGAGTAATCCTCATTTTTAAAGGAAAGATCTATATTTTCTTACAAAATTGTTTTGCGAAAACATTGTACCTGCATGCAGACCATCTGTAATAATTCTAGAAGAAACGAAATAACTGGTTTTCAACAGAATTGTTCATTTATTTTATTCGAAATAAAAGAAGAAAAAAAAATTTTTACAGGAAATTGTTATGCTTACAGGACCCCATGTACCGATTTTCTTTAATTTTACAGAGTGCTTCGTGAAATTAATAAAAATGTACCGTTTTCAATAATTTAATTATGCGCAAATTCCTATTAGTCGTAGCCTCGTAGGCCTACAGCGCAATCTGGCGCTTGTAATTATGATTCGACTTTTTAATATCACTGTGAACATGACGGACAAAGAAAGAGGACAAAATATACGGTTCCTATTCTACCCTCAACAATTGCTGTGGTGGACAAAGGAACATCCCTTCACTGCTATTATGTAAAAATGTGTAGAACAGGTGTCATCTTCCAGGGCCGGAACCTGTTCTACCTTGTAATAGAGGGGTCTGTTGTAAATGATCGAATTGCCACCTTCAGTGAAGCTGTCATTTGCCTCTTCACATGCTTCTACACGCTTTCTTTGGAGTACCCGCCAGAGGCTGCGGTCACAATGGAGTTTATCCAAAGGTGAGCTTTTACTAACTTTTCTTTGGTTTCAATGTTATTGCTACACAACTTTTTCCTGGCTTGAAAGAGCACGATGACTGATGCACAACATGACCAGTGGTGACGTCGGTAATGTCATGGCATGTCATCACAAGGACATGATGAAATCATTAGGCCTCTCGGAGACACACACAAACATCATGAAATTATCATGATTTGCTCCACATTGCAGTACCCTTTGTTAATTGTATTAGTAGACGATCACCTCAAGTGACCATATTGATTTGTCAAAAATTTCTTGCCATGTTAATTATTCACAGGCCAGTATCTGAAAATGACAATTTCCTATGCGCTGACCAGGGCAAATGGTGTGTAGAGAGATACTGGAAGGCATCTTTGCCTGTGGTTTTCCTTACTCTCAGAATTCTCATTGTTCAACGCCCCCTTCCCCCACCCACGACTTTATGGTGGTGTATCGTACCCTGTGTGCCAGCTAGGCTTTTGAGTTCTGCTATACATGTATTTAGAAATGTGCAGATTCTTACACAAGATAACTTCTTTTATAAATGTAATGCTTCCTGGGAGAAATTTCAATTATTTAAACATATTTGTGGCTTGCTGTTCTTGTATTTTTAGGGAACTGATCAGCATCAACCCAGAGGGGCCAGTAGTCACACAGAGTGGAGGCAAGAAGAAGAAAAATCTACCGTTGCTCCTAAGATTGTAGCCCTCCTCCGCGGGATCATGGAATTCGAGTCGGACTGGCATACCGATCAGTAACGGACTTGGTGCAATATGTTTGCTCAGCACATAGACTTTGGGACCCTGTATCCTGCAAATTTTTGACAGTTCATTTATTTTTATAAAGTAACTTTAATTTTTATTTTTTCTGTTAAGTTATTGCGCCTGGTCATGCATGTTATTATGCTTTATAGATTTTGTCAAAAGAAATTTACAGCTTGGCAACATTGTTCATGCAAGATTTTCAAATTTATCACAAACACTATACACCTTCAGCAGTTCATTTGTAACGTTGCACCTCCATTGGCAACATCTGGAAATGTTATTGACCAGAATGTGGTCCTAATCAGTAACCTAGGGCATAGATATAAGCCCCTTATTTTTGGAATGTTTCTCTTTAATCAACCAACTTTTTTGTTTGGATGTCCTGCACCTTGTGAGTAATACTGGTATCATTGTTGAACCTTGCAATGCTATGTTATTTGATTATGATAAAGGCTGTTTATGTTAAAAGTACGTCTTGGAAAGAGTTGAAACTTTTCAAGTTAATGTGTCTGAGTTGCATTTAAATGTCAAAGATGAAACTGTTTCAGAGATGACTGGTGAAAAACATAATTCCAGATGAACTGCCAGTTGGCACAAACTGCATAACCAGAGTTACTATAGTAGGTTTTATGCATCCAGATCTGAAGGGATTGGATTTTAGGTCAGAGCCAAGATAATCTTTTCCAAGGAGCATGAGTTACAATGTCTTTTTCTTCACCGGCATATATCAATATTTTACTGTTGTCAACTCTAGATTCTCGATACAAGTAATCTAAAGCTAATTCAGCTGAATGTTTTTGACTAACTCAAATGTTTAAAAAGAAAATCTCTGAATTTTGTACATGTATGTGTAATTGTGATGCAGATTTTGTAAATTAGCTGTGGGTAAAGGTTGGCCTAAGAAATGATTACAAACTTACTACCGATTGGCACGAACTGCTCCTTCTCTAGCTGTATTTGTCTCCACATGCATCTAGTACAAGTACAGGTATATACGTAATTAATTCGTGATGATATTTGACCATTTTTTGAACGAAGAAGGCCTCATTGGCTCCTATATATATGTCATACAATTTTTTAAACTTTAAACATGTCTGATACTTTGATGTTGGTGTTTTTAGGGTTTTATTGTTGATTTATGCTACATGAAGGTACATTATAATGCCATGTGGTATGTGTTTTCTTCCGGGATTTGGTATGGAGAAAGATTCGCGAAAAAGCTCTTGAATAACCAGCCGATGGATTGTCAGTTCAGTTAGTGATGTATTTTAGGTCTGCTTGACTGAAGGGTGACATTTTGAAAATGTTGACCCTTAGACTTGTGTCAGTGTTGATGTACACTCCTTCCACTAGTGTCTTCTCACTTGGTCTGTACCTGCCGTCACAGACTAAGTGAGAACGCGTTACAGAAGGATTGTATATTGTTGATTGTGTTTAAACCCAGAAACAATTTTCAGTAGGAATATTAATTGCCAGTGTAAATGTGCATGGTCAGAACATCAGTAAATGTTAAGATTTGAGTCTGTAATTAAGTTTTTTTGCATATTATTGATCAATAAACCCTTAAAATAACAGAATGTTGCAGTTGATTGTTTGATGGACTGGTGTTTCTTGTATTTATCACATACAGATAGTCTGTTATAAAACCGATAAGTAGTAAATTGCGATGAGAAATATGCAGTAAAATCACAGGAGTTGTCAAGACTTCTGCAAGTGCTTTTCTGTTTAAAGAAGAACGTGTATTTATCACATACAGATAGTCTGTTATAAAACCGATAAGTAGTAAATTGCGATGAGAAATATGCAGTAAAATTACAGGAGTTCTCAAGACTTCTGCAAGTGCTTTTCTGTTTGTTTAAAGAAGAACTTGTATTTATCACATACAGATAGTTTGTTATAAAACAGATAAGTAGTAAATTGCAATAAGAATTATGCAGTAAAATTACAGGAGTTCTCGAGACTTCTGCCAGTACTTTTCTGTTTGTTTAAAGAAGAACTTGTATTTATCACATACAGATAGTTTGTTATAAAACAGATAAGTAGTAAATTGCAATAAGAATTATGCAGTAAAATTACAGGAGTTCTCGAGACTTCTGCAAGTACTTTTCTGTTTTTTTAAAGAAGAAATTGTATTTATCACATACAGATTGTCTGTTAAAAACAAATAAGTAGTAAATTGCGATAAGAACTGTGCAGTAAAATTACAAGAGTTCTCGAGACTCTGCTGCAGGCACTTTTCTGTTTTTTTTATAGAGAAAATTTCTAACAGTGTAACAGTGTTATTCATTTTCTTTATTCTTACCTTTTCAAATAATAATTACAAAAAATTACATCACATAGTCAACCAAAAAATTTCCATGATACAGATATGTTATATCATAAGTTACCATCCTTTTCTGAAAGAACTGTTTTCACAATTATCTTCATTATGTTTCAACCTAATTCTTTTACAAACCGTATAGGCCTAATTTCCATGATCCTAACATCATTTTATACTCGGTTTATCTTCTTCTAATATCTCAATTCCAATCAAATTTGTATTGGAGTTCTGGTCATCCAATTACATTTCGAAATAAACAGTTTCAAAGCATTGTGGAATTAGATTAGGTGTACATAAACAAGATTTAGGGATTATCGAATCGATAAATTTACACACGAAAGTCCCCCTCAGGCACTTGCGCTAGGCGCGGATCCAGGATTTCTTAGGGGGGGGGGCCAAATTTGAATTATGCGAGCCAAATATTGGTACGTAATGGTGACCAGCAGTGGCGTAATGAGCAAAACGTTTTTTTGGGGAGACAAACAAAAATCCGCATCATCCCCACTCTTACATGCAGGCCCCGCTGAACGTTTTTCAAAGTGGGTGGGGGGAGGCTAAATTATTGACGATCAGGTAGAGCGTAGCGTAAATTGGCGTGGGGTCAAGGGGCGGAGCCCCCGGAAGCTTAGGGGGTATGGGCATTTAATTACGGTCAGATGAGCATATTTTGATACCTTATTCATGACACTGGCATGTCACTAATTGGCCTGGGGTCCAGGGGGCTGAGCCCCCTGAAACTCAGGGATTTGAGGCATTTTATAACGGTCAGATGAGCATATTTTGATACCTTATTGTGACACTGGCAGGTCACTAATTGGCGTGGGGTCCAGGGGGCGGAGCCCCCAGAAGCTCAGGGGTTTTAGGCATCAAATTACCGTCAGATGAGCATCCAGGGTCTGTCTTAGGGCCCTAGGTGGAATCCAGGGGGCAGAGCCCCCGGAAGCTCAGGGGTTTTAGGCATTTAATCAAGGTCAGATGAGCATATTTTGATATCTCATTATTTGTTGACACTGGCAGGTCACTATTATTTCTCTCTTTCTCTCTTTCTTTCTATTTCTCTTTAATATACTTTTTCGAAGAAAGTAGGGGTCGAGGCCCCGTAACCCGCCGTTCCGCGGGCCCTGACATGTAGTCCTCTAAATAAGCATATTTCTTGCCTGACTGTAAATTTAGGAATTTGTCATTTTCCAACAAACGCATAAAAAGTATAATTTGTAAATCACCGGTATCGAATTATAGAAATAAACCACTTTCGAATCATATGGGGGCAACTGCCCCATCAGTACGCCAGTGCCCCCGATCTACACCTTGTTGGCGGGAAAAATCGCAACTGATCTCCCTACCTTTCTTCTTTCTTTTTTCTTTCCTTTCTCACCTCTTTCCCTTTCCCTTCCCTTCCTTCTCTCTCTTTTAGGTTGGCGGGGAGGCAAGGACCTTTCGGCTCCCCCGATTCACACGTTGTTGGCGGGATTAATCGCAACTGATCTCCTTTCTTTTCACCTTTTTCTTTCTTCTTCCTCTTTTTCCTTCCCTTTATCCTCCTCGGGGAGGTAACAGCGTGGGAGGCAAGGCCCTTTCGGCCCCTCCCGATCTCCTTCTTCCCCTTCTTTTTCTTCCCCTTCTTTTTTCTTCCTCTTCTTTTTCCCTTTCTCTCCTCTTTCCTTTCCTTCTTTTCCTTCTCTCTCTCTCTCTCTCTCTCTCTCTCTTTTTGCGGGGGCAAGGCCCGCTCGGCCCTCCCTGGATCCGCGATCGCTTGCGCTGCATGCAGAAACGAGTAGTAGTATATGGGACCAAACTCAATTTATTCTGGCATGAATGTTCAGCCCGAACACTTCAGCTATTTCTTGTCATTAATAATATAAATTATAAAGGCCTTTGACGAGCAACCCCTTTCAGGGAACCTTTTAAAAAGTTATAACATTCTTCCTAACTGAGAAGGGAAAAAATACGAAAACACACACAAAAATACTTTTCCCAGAACTTAAGGTTGTCTTTAACCAGTTTGTGGATATGCATAATTATGCAAGTACAAAGTAGGCCTTTTATGCGTCATTCCGAATTGTCTCAAAAACTAGGCAACACACAAAAAGAACAGACATCCGAGATATTGATCAAAGAATCTTATAAAACCAAACTCGAAAACAAGAGGATTGAGCACCATACAATTATTAACATAACAAAGAATCTATGCTGATATTGCAAAATATGTATAAAAGGATTGGAAACCATTCTCTTACTCCTGCTAACCGAACAATAGTCAAAACACTCTCAAATGGTGATGCAACAGGCAGCATTATAACGTAAAAACAATCCTACATATCAATTGTTGGATGGTAAATATCCTTAATAACAATAAAAATCTAGAAAGCACTAACAGCTCAAACAGGAAA
This sequence comes from Mesocentrotus franciscanus, assembly GCA_037976565.1. Classification (NCBI taxonomy): domain Eukaryota; kingdom Metazoa; phylum Echinodermata; class Echinoidea; order Camarodonta; family Strongylocentrotidae; genus Mesocentrotus; species Mesocentrotus franciscanus. The sequence continues at coordinate 27,191,558 of CP137677.1, read as the reverse complement.
CGTATGATACATGTCATGTGTCAAACTGCTCTGAAATAGAAAGATTGAAAAATAAGCTTTAAAAATAAATAGGCACCGTAAAACAGGGTGGATGAGAAAACAAATTGGAAAGATGTTTTGGGTAATTTGTTTAAAAGTAAGAAGGCAAACCCATTTCATTTTTCTTGATTATTCCCACATATTTCCAGCTTCCTGGCTATGAGTATCATGCTGTGAATCATCAATCAAGTATCTCCTCCCGGAGTATGTACATTACTTTAATGTTCTGAAATATGTCTAAAATTTCTTTCTCTTTACCTTCTAGATAATGATCTGATTTACATGAAGACCTCACAAATATGGTGTTTCATAACATTTCTGAGGAAGAAAGTGATTGCATTTTGAAAGTGTTATAATTTGTTTCCCTTTAAAGAATCTTATTTCTGTTATTTTTGTTAAAAACTGGGGTGAATTGGATCAGGCAAGCATGCAATTATGAATTATATAAAAGAGCTTACATGCAAAAGGGCCTGAATCCATTAAAAAAATTGAAGTTTTTACACTGCTAAATAGACTTTCACCATGTGTATCAAACTGACTATTCAATCCAAAAAAAGTTTCAGGAAGTTTGGACAAAATTGATATGAAATTAATGTTCTTTCAAAAGGCCCTAATTCTCCAAGACTTTTCATGCAAAACGCCCTTTATCCATTCTATCTATTCTTTGTCCTGCTTGGCTGTAATAAATCATTTGTGGCTCCAATGACCAATAAGAAAGCAGTATACAGCCAATTAAGCCAACTATGTGTAGTTGCAGATCTAATAATCTCAGAAATCCCACAGGATCAAGTTGTGTTTAGTATTGGATAGAGTTCACAGCTGTTTGGGTGGAGAGGGGGGGGGGGGTTGGGGGAGGGCTCGGGGCAAGGTGGGCAGGGATAAAATTAACCAACGAAGGGGATAGATGGTGGATTACCCTAAAGGGGCAAGGAGCTCAAAACTCCACGGGAGGGTTACAGTGCACAGGGCAGATTCTGTATTATGAATAGCGACCCTCCTCATACTATGAATAGCGGTCCTTATAAATAGTCCTTATGAATAACGATGAGACCCCAGGTATTCATGGTGTTCTGATTATCCAAATGCATCACGGCAACAAGGGCTACTGTTGCTCTAAATTGAATTTAATAGATGCTATTGCTATGTGGGGCAAAGTAACTGATTGAGTTGCGTTGTCGGGGGAGCAAATGTCGGCGGAGCAATTGTCGCCGGAGCAACTGTCGACGGAGCAATTGTCGTTCGAGAGCATTTGTCACCGAAGCATTTATCACTTCATGCGGAGTAATTGTCGGCGGAGCAAATGTCGCGGAGCAATTGTCGGAGGAGCAACTGTCGGCGGAGCAAATGTCGGCGGAGCAATTGTCGTCGGAGCAAATGTCGACGGAGCAACTGTCGGCGGAGCAAATATCGGCGGAGCATATGACGTCGGAGCAAATGTCGCGGAGCAAATGTCGCGAAGCAATTGTCGCGTTTTGCGGAGTAAATGTCGGCGGAGCAATCGTCGGCGGAGCATGTGTCATGGATTCCTATTTCTCTCATGAAATTGTAAACTAATGTAGTACATGTAGTACATTTTTGTTTAGAATGGTATTTTAAATAATATCCAGTCCGTTTTCTATAGGTTTCTTTCCTTCAGTTAAGTGTATGTAGCTTTACTATATATATATTAGTGTGTAAAGCACCCCGTCTCATTCGAGTACTTTGTTTTCACTGACTTTAAGTGACACACGGAGCCATCGGAAGAAGAGCAATTGGCTGATCATGAAGAATTAACATCAAACTGCAACAAAATGATTTGTGAAAATGGGAATAAGCAGAAAGGTTAAGAACTAAGCCATAAAGATAATAAAATAACAGTGTTATTCATTTTCTTTATTCTTTCCTTTCAAAAAAATTACAAAAACTTACATCACATATTCAACCAAACAATTTCCATGATGCAGATATATTATATATTATCAAATGTTACCATCCTTTTCTGAAAGAACTGTTATCACAATTATCTTCATATTGTTTCAACCTAATTATTTTACAAACTGTATTATAATAGACCTAATTTCCATGATCCTAACATCATTTTCTACTCGGTTTATCTTCTTATCTCAATTCCAATCAAATTTTTATTGGAGTTCTGGTCATCAAATTACATTTCGAAATAAACAGTTTCAAAGCATTGTGAAATTAGATTCGTTCCTCAGAGCTACTGGGCCATCCATTAGGATAAATAAAGCCTGGCATTGTGATGAGCAGGCACCATAGTTTGTACCCAACCGATAAATGTGACCTGCAGAAAATCACTATTCATCTATACTGGAATTTCTTGTGGATGAAAGTGGAGTGTATGCTCATGTAACTTTTCTAATGTTGTTGTTGTTGTTTTTATATGCTCTGTTGTGGCTTCAGAGCTACTTGATTACAACATTAATGCTTATTTTGCATTGCAAACATCTACGTTGTTCACAATTTGGCAGTAAACAGTGGGGGAAGGGCTCGGTAAACAAGGATTCTGATTTTAGCATCTTAAGTGAGTTTACATCCCGTGCATGTTCACTGGATATTCCTACTCGGAACATGCCTATACTCTCTTTGAATTAATTTTGTAAGAGAATATATGAAATGTTGTTTGCCGAGGTGTGCCGGATATTATTTAAGCTTTCTTAAGTTGCCTGAAAATGTCTGTTCTGGAGATGCCGTTCATTAATGTTCTCCGGCTTAATACCTCCATATAGCCATTTGCAATATCAATATAATTGTACTTAGTAGTGTAATGCTGTATAATCCCTTGATGTAGTTATGTTATACCCCAAGAATATGAAGAGTTTTTTTGCAAAGGACCTAAATCCACTTTAGCTATTTTGGAGTAAATCAAGGTTTTATTTTATACATTTGCCTTTGTTCTTTCACCATAGGTCCTTCTAATATCTTGAAGAGTTACTATAAGAGGTAATAAAATGACCGTTTGAAAGATCTTGCTGAAATCTTGTATTTTATATAATTTCCTTTGAAATATATATTTGTTTATGTCTGGACTTTTGCAAGAAAACAGGGATATAAGAAAACATTTGAATGCTTAATAGACTCGTACATTATTAGCTGTTCATAATAAAAGTATCTAACATGATAAGCACCAATCTCTCCATCCTTGTACAATCCTATTGCAAGGCTACTCAATCATTTACTTTGCCCCACATAGCAATAGCATCTATTGAATTCAATTTAGAGCAACAATAGCCCTTGTTGCCGTGATTCATTGGATAATCAGAACACCATGACTACCTGGGGTCTCATCGTTATTCATAAGGACTATTTCTAAGGACCGCTATTCATAGTATGAGAGGAGGGTCGCTATTCATAATACAAAATCAGGGTTGTTAATCATAACAATCACTAATCATAATGCAAGAAAAGAGTGTTGGTATTCATAATATTATACCTAATTTATTGTCCTATTGTGGGAAGCGTTCCTTATGAGTATAATGTCCCTCAATTTGAATTATGAATAGCGACCCTCATCTCATATTATGAATAGCGGCCCTTACGAATGATGGTCCTTATGAATTATGGTCGCTATGAATAGTGAGGTTACTCTAAATACCTAATCCTTATCCCCATCCACGTGTCACCTTCTGCCCCTCTTTGCGGGATAATACACCCTGCCCCGTGGACTGTACCCCTCCCGTGGAGTTTGTGCTCCTTACC